>JBBMOC010000887.1:0-17371 GCA_037975185.1 Centropyge bicolor | reverse complement strand
TCTCTCTCTCTCTCTCTCTCTCTCTCTCTCTCTCTCTCTCTCTCTCTGTGTGTGTGTGTTCAGAGACATGATCCTATTTATTATATTGGAAACAGATGTGCAGATTATTTTTCTGTTCACTGAAACAAAAGAGGCTGTAAAATGACACCGTGTGTTTATGTGAACCACATTTAATCAGTGATTCAATGATTCAACACTGAAACACATCGTCTCCTGTTTTCTTCTGTTTTCTTTCCTTTCATTTCTTTTTTCTCTGGATCTTTCTTTTACCATAGCCGACACAAAAACTGCAACAAACTGTGAAACAAATAAGAAGAAGAAGAGAGGGGGAGAGAGAGAGGGACAGACAGAGAGATGTTGCAGTTAACGGTTTCTCCACAAGGGGGCAGTGTAAGCTTGTTTGACTGTCCTGATTATAAAGTGTTTATGATGTCAAATATTTGATTTCCATTATGGGTCTAACTACGCCAACACAACCAGAACATGTTGTTAAGTGAAGGCAGAATTTAAAGTCTAAAATTCTTGCAGGAAAAACTCTGTTGAAAAGTAGAAAACAGTTTAAGGAAGCAGAGGAAAGACAAGATGAGGAATAGAAACGTGAAGGTACATTCACTGTACTAGTGCTAAATTCAAGGTACTTGTACTTTACTATGTACCTTTAACTCATAATGAATTGTAGGATGAAGTTTTCCTGATAAATCCTTCTTCAATAAATTAACTCTTTGAAATCAGAGAATGTAGTCTCTGATGCGTCAGTAACGACCCGGCGGCTCTGAGGGACATCAGGGGTCTTTTGGGGACGGAAGAAGTTTGGTCTCAGGTGACAGAAACAGACCTGGTCTGCAGTGATTTGGTTCGTGGAGCTGGATCACCCGAGCTTCAATCCTCTGTTTCACTGAAGCTGGACTTAACCTCATTAGCAGCTCATCCAGCTCAGGGCCACATTAACAGCTTTATCCTGCAGCCGAGAGGCTGGAACACTGACACAGAGAACAAGACGCTGCCTGTCCAACAGGGCCTGTCCCCCCAGCCTGTCCCCCCAGCCTGTCCCCTGGTACCTGTCACCCCAGGCTATATCAAAGACAGATTCAAAGCTGGTACAGTTAAGACAAAATACATTACAGCAAAAAATATGTAAGTCAAAAATGAATAAAAGAAAAGGAGCAGCAACAGAAACAGACGAAATTTAATTCAATCAATAAGAAATGAGACTCCTTCAGAATAAACATGGAAACACAGAGAAATGCAGAGACAGGTTACGCCTGTCTCCAACATTTATCAAAAACAGAAATATTATATTATATATATACAATTTGTGATAAATTAATAAATTATTTTTTTAAATGAAGTTGTATCTTTTTTTCCCTCTGAGCTTGAAATATTGTCCGTAGATGAAAAATGAGATATTTTGCAAACTGCAGAAAAGTTGTTGTAAGACACATTAAAAATGCAGGAAATATAATAAATTATAAATTATTAATAAATTAAATTAATTTGTTGATAAATATGTTCATTTTAAACGTGAGTTAATGTGCTACAAATTCTTCAAGTTAAAGTCGATAGTCGATAATTATTTCATTTTCATAATTTAGAAATATGCCGATTTAAAAGGGCTCCTAATGACGCTTCCCCTTTAAGAGATCCAGCTGACGGCGAAGCGCGGGAAATGAACAAACCCAAACTTAACTGAGAGGAGGGAAGCTTGGCAAGGAGCAGATGGACACAGGGACGAGCGAGTGAATTACTTCTATAAAAGAAGAACATCTACCTACCTGGTTGAGGTTTGAGTAAAAGAGAATAACCACAACGGTTTTGGTGAGTTTTTTGATTTGGTTTTCACGAATTTTTGTTATAGCGTTGTACTGTGCTAATGCTAGCAGGCTAATAGCTTAGCAATTTAGCAGTTAGTATTTTCTGTTTGTTTGACAATTATTTGTAAATGTACATTATTTTCCGTATAGTAATATATTTTTTATTACCTATTGTACAGGTCAGGGTTTTTTTGTTGTTTCTAACTTTTCCAAAGTTTCTGGAAAAACTTGTGACTCTGCTGTAGTGTGTGTAGAACATGCGCACATGCTCATGCTAGAAACAAGATGGCGGCCAGACCCAAGGATCACTGTCCTGAGGACAAGACCATCCAGTGAGAGGATCCACTGAACAGTTGGATTATTTCATCAACTCGCTACCAGTGTGACAGGAGAGTTTACCTTGTTTCTTCTTTCTTTTTCTGTTTGAATTAAATAATAATTAAATATTTTGTATACATTTCGTTCACAAGTAAAGTTTAAGTTTACTCTACTGAACCCAGAACTGGCCCAGTAGCTTTAAGATTGTATTGGTAATACAAGTGCTACATTGACTTTAGATGTATTTTTCTTGTCTTAAAGCTCAGTTTTCTGTTAAAAATGACACATGAAACCACTGAGCTGACTAAAGGGCGAATGATCTGCATTTTAGGTAAGATGTAGCTGTAGTTGTTTGTTTGTTTTAATGGCACTGATGGAGCCAGACGTCACCGCAGGGAGCCGTGTCACCTGGAGGAGAAACGCTGAGTGTCGCCGTCAGGAGAAACGTTTCAATCCAATTTCAACATTAAAACAAGACTCGGCTCTTTGATTCAAACCCAAACAGCAGCTGATCCCTCAGACAGGCTGAAGAACAGCACTCACTCTCTGATAATGGAACCAAAGTCTATTTTGACATTCATGCAAAATATTTGCTTTAATTTTTCCAAGTTCAGAACTGACTGACTTTTTCACAGTTGCACAGGTGGCTTAAATCTGGATTTGTTAAGAAAAAACCCTCACAGTGAACAAACATGTTTCATTACAGATATTATGAAAAATATTGATTAATCCAGCTTTGAAATTTAGTGGCTGTGAATATGTTCTTATCTTATTGTATAAATTAGATCACAAATTAAATTATTGAAGTATAAAAAACTAATCACAACCTATTTGACAACATTTCTGTTCACTATCTGTGTGTCACATCTTTAGTGCCCGACAAATATAACTTCATGCTAAGTTAAGCTAACCTAACCTAACGTATCTGTGGACTGGATCATTTCTCTCTTTCATCTGGTTTTTCTCCTGTCGGTGGGTTTGTTCTTGAACATGTTCCATCTGAGGACCGACACTTTGGTTCGATTCAGTTTGGTTCAGTTTGGTTGTCCTGAGGTTCCCTCCATGCCTCAGGTTTTGGACGTCTAGTCTGAGCCCCTGTCTCACCCCCTCCTGTCTCACTCTGCCCTTCACTTCCTCAGTAATCCTGTTAGCAGAGTTCCTCCATAATCCGGCCTCAGTGTTCACATCCCTGCAGGTCTTCACAGCTTCTCCAGCTCTGTATGATGCTGCTGGACCACGACTGAACAACTCAGGTAGGACGAGAGACCACCAGCACAGAGACCACACCCACCCACACCTGCACAGACGTGCACAGACCGAACACACCTTCACAGACTGAGCACACCTGCACAGACCGAACTCACCTGCACAGACCGAACATACCTGCACAGACCGAACTCACCTGTATGGAGCCTGAAGCTGCCAAAGGCTGCAGAGCAGAATCTGAATCAGCTGCTGTGATTTGAGTCTTTCATTTATTTTTGTTCTAACCTGCAATTTGATTTGATTTATTTTCAGTTTAGTTTTAGAAACAGAAAGAAACATCTGTTAAAATGTGGTTTGTTGGCTTTGAGAGGATGACGCAGCCGAAGGGTTTACAGTTTTTCATTTTACAGCCCAGAGGCCAAAAAGCCTTGAAGAGAATGTTTCTGATAATAAACAAGTGAATAATAATAAGTGAATTCAGTTCTGAGAAACTGGTTTGTTTCTTTAGCGGAAGTGTTGATTTAACTTAAAACATTCTGCTGGTGTTTTTTTTTTTTGTCAGACTTTAAAGAAGAGTTTTTCTTCATCTGAATCGAGGCTCTCAGGATGGAGGTTGTTGTTCTGTCCAGATTGTTAAGGCAAATATGATTTGTGATGTTTTTGGTTTTTTTGCTGTTTGAAAACTTGATTTACTTCGTAAGACTCGACTTTACTTATGATGAATGATGAACCACAGTCTGTCCCCGAGGATCTCGGTCCAGTTCAAGCTGCTGATGCTAGACCAGAGGCATCCAGAGTCCTTCGGAGTCCACCAACCCAAAACCTTGCTAATTCACTAACCACCTAGCTGGTCAAATGCTAACTAGCTAACAGGCTAACTTGGCCCACCAGTTGACGAAACTGCCAACTATTAATCTGTCTGACTGATTAACTTGTTAGTTTGCTAATATGACTAACAGTCTGACTGCTCACCTGTCTGACTGTTCACCTGTCAGACTGTTCATCTGTCAGACTCCTCAACTGTCCGACTGTTCACCTGTCCGACTGTTCACCTGTCAGACTGCTCACCTGTCAGACTGTTCACCTGTCCGACTGCTCACCTGTCCGACTGCTCACCTGTCCGACTGTTCACCTGTCTGACTGCTCACCTGTCTGACTGCTCACCTGTCCGACTGCTCACTTGTCCGACTGCTCACTTGTCCGACTGCTCACCTGTCTGACTGCTCACCTGTCTGACTGCTCACCTGTCTGACTGCTCACCTGTCTGACTGTTCACGTGTCTGACTGCTCACCTGTCCAACTGTGGCTGATTGTCAGTGACTGTTAAACTTTCTAACCGGCCACTTACCTGATCAACTAACTGAGTTGTCAACAGACAAACTGGTTCCCTGAATGACGGGTTTTGGCTGATTAACTGTCTGACTGGTTCAACTGGTAAATCATGTGACTGTCTGATCATTAACTATCAATGATGACGGATTTCACTGGAAACTGAATGAAGACTTCAGTGGACAGAGACAAATTGGACTCTGGTGTCTGTGGACGCATGGAGTCCAGCAACATCTGTGGACGCGTCCAGCAGCGTCACAGCTGCGTCCTGCTGCCAGGCGTCCTGCGGTGGATTAGGGTCATGATCCATCAGACCTGATTGATTCTGACACTCAGCCACACATGAGCTGAACACCATTAATCTGAGCACAGAGAGAAACGGCTCAAAAACACAGCTTGTCATTTCAGTTTGAAAGTCCAACAACTTGTTCTTTGTATTCTGATTGTTAAAGTTTAAATTCGACGTGTGTGTGATGTTTAAAGTCGTTCATAGATGTGCAGTATTTTCATTGGATGGAAACGTGAGTTTTGTGTTGGAATATTTCATCAGTATCATTAAAGGTAGTAAAAACAAACTCGGCACAGGGTCTTTGAAAATATAAAGTCATAGATACAAAATAATTTCACCATCTTGTGTGTCTCTGTGTGTTCAGGATGTTGAGCTGGGTGGTCAAAGTCGTTCCCCAGCCGCCTGAACCTCCACCCAAAAAACTCGATGACCAGAAGGAGGAGAAAGCAGCCGCGGCTCCGCCCCCTGAGGCTGCCCCTCCTCCTGCCAAAGCCCCGCCCCCTGTCCAGGTAATTCACACCTCCTTTTGTTTACCTGTATTTATTGACACTTTTAAACATGAAACACATTTCATATTTGGATGTTTTACTATTGTTGATATTATGTATGTAAAATTACATAGTGTCTTTCTGATGCTGCCACTGGGGGACGCCAAAGTTCAAAAATATATTTTTTATGTTTTCATTATTACACATAAGTGACGTTGGCAACAAGGGTTCTTTAAATACATATATAATGTGTTTTACTTAAATTATTTTAAATTATTGTTCTAATGATTTAAATGTAACATGTTATTATTTTGTGTTTTCAACAGGAGAAGAAAGTGACGTTTCAGGATGAGTGTAAACCTGAAGGTGAGATCGACACAGTGAACACAAGCTTCACTTTGGTGAAAAAACTGAATCACTGAAAAATCTTTTCTGCTTCATTAACAGCTGCAAAAACTGACAAACCCAAACAAGAAGCTGCAGAAGGAAATGGGTGAGTTTAACCAACTGGACAGTGATGTCAGACCTGATCTGAGGAGGATCCATGTTATCAGAGTCCACTCAGACAGACAGGATGTTAAAGCTCTCTGTTGTTTTCAGCCCATCTCCCGTCTCTCAGCCCGGAGTGCTGACCTGGATCAGCGGCGCTTTGCCTCAACCTGCAGTGTCACCGACACTGAGCCGAGCAAACTCCACCTCCAAGGTGAGAACACACACTGACCTGAGATCAGGTTCGACAGCACAGACTCAGTCTGAGGTCAGGTCATAATGTCTCCATGTCTTCTTCTTCCTTCATCACCTCACAGGAGGAAAACACAACAGCCAGGTAAAACCAGTGTGTGTGTGTGAGAGATGTAAACATGTGTTCCTGATTAAACTTTCCATATAAATCCATTAACTAGACGTGTTCAAGTGAAAGCAGTTTACTGATGTGTGTTTGTTCCTCCCTGTGACAACAGTAAACCTGAAGACGAGTGAGTAACAGACAGGAAGTGATTTAATGCCAAATACTGAGCTGCTTTATAAACTAGTGAACAGACAGAGTGCCAAATAGTGAGCTGCATCATTAACCTGCTGGCAGGCAGAATGCCAAATAGTCAGCTGCATCATTAACCTGCGGGCAGGCAGAATGCCAAATAGTGAGCTGCATCATTAACCTGCTGCAGGCAGAATGCCAACTAGTGAGCTGCTTTGAAAACCCATCAGTATAAAGACTGCCAAATAGTGAGCTTCTTTCTAAACTGTGGATAAAAACAAACGTTTTCAATAAAAGTTAAAATAAAAGTGAAATAACATTAAATATTCTGTTCAGTCCTGATAAACGTTATGACTATTCCTGCCTTTAAAATGGTTCATCAGCGGCTTCCACCGATCACATGATGTCTCTCAGCCTGCGGCAGCTGCTCTGCAGCGTCCCCTAGTGTTCAGCTTCTGTTTGTCTGTCTCTTCCACAGAAAAGGGATGATGGCCTGGATTGCTCAGGGTTTGGAGAAAGTTGTTCCTCAGCCTGATCTGAAGGTCAAAGAGTCACCAGCTGAGCCGCCGACTGAGGTACGTCAGCGCCTCCTGAGCAGATAAACGCGCTCCTGGAATTTTATTAACAACCGCGAGACGTCACCCTGAGATTTTCAGGCTTCTGATACAATTCCACTTGTCTGTTCACTTTCCCATAAAGGATTTCTGTCATCACAAATGCTGAAACATGATACTGAGGGGATTTTGTAGTATTCAACTGACTCAAACTCATGTTGGCTGAAACAGACCAGACTGATCTGAAGCTTCAAGATTCATACATGATAATAAGTGCTGTCTTTCTGTCTCTGTACCGACAATAAGAGGAGAAGTTTCCCATTTTTAAAAATGCTTGTTCTTCGTCTTGCTGGTTAGTCCAGAGAAACGGGAGACTTTATAAACTCAGTCTGAGTTGAACCAAATGTGAGAATAAATCTCCCATGGTCCCGTCTGCTGGTCATGTGACCTCATGTGTTTGTTCCCCCTCAGGTGTGTCCAGCAGCTGCTGCTCCAGGTGAGAGGTTCAGATGTGAACGTTCCTGCAGACCAAAGCTTCACAGACTCAGTTTGGACATGAAATTAACTGTTGTTTTCTTTCAGCTGCAGAAGCTCCGGTGACCGTGGTCGAGGTGGAATCAGACCGAGAGGACAGC
Organism: Centropyge bicolor; assembly: GCA_037975185.1. NCBI lineage: Eukaryota > Metazoa > Chordata > Actinopteri > Pomacanthidae > Centropyge > Centropyge bicolor. The sequence goes on along the minus strand of JBBMOC010000887.1, from coordinate 9,765 downwards.
AAACCTTTCCCACCCAGGTCAGTGTGTGTGGGTGTGTGTGTTTCTAGGTTTACTCAGTTAAATTTAAGACCTTCTGTTAAAACTTTATAAACCAGCCCAGGAACTACAGAATTTACAGTGTTGTTTTGTCATTGTATGAATCAGGTACCAATAAAATACTTAAACAAGTCAAGACAGCAACAAGTGAAATCTGTCATGTTGCTCTTTAGGTGGATTGAAAACAGAAAAAAGGACCAAAGAACCAAAAAGAGTCAAAGAGAATCTAAGAGGGACAGAAATGGAGAATTGACCTGGTTCGATGTTTTGAGCAATAAGACCTTTTATGATCTTTGATGTGTGATATTTACTCTGTGCGTGTGTGTGTGTGTGTGTGTGTGACTGACAGGATGATGGACTGGATCAAACAGGGAATAGAGAAGGTGGTTCCTCAGCCAGAGATTTATGTTCGTTCAAAGACAGAAGTCAGCGAGAAGACTGAAGCTCCTGCTTCAGCTCAAGGTGCCTCCAGCTCTGAGTCAGCCCCACATCATCATCATCATCATCATCATGTGTGACAAGTTTGACCAGGTCGCGTTAGAGAATAATGAAGTATCTCCTGCTTCTTTGAACAGCCGAGGCTCCGGCACCAGAAGCTCCTCCAGCCCCAAAACCAACCGCCGACACTGAGAAGTAAGATGATTAATTGGTTTCATTCAAAGAGGGTAAATATCATAATAATGAAAGGTGTAGACACCTGAGTTATTATAGAGGAAACAGAGAAGTAAAGGGGCTGAACGTTTCCTCCAACACTGAGCTGAAACTCTCACAGTCACATCAGACGATGAAGCTACAAACTCAGGCTGGATAAAGAGACTCTTGTCTTTTGTCCTCGCAGGTCGTCCAAGGAAACAGAGCAGCAGCCAAAGTACGTTCAAACATGTTTATTCAAACATTAAATAACAGAGTTTAAGCTTCAACTCCAAATCTTTTAGAAGATGCACGAGGAAGCAAAACATGAATCAAAAGGCTGAATAATATCTGAACTCTCTGGATATTGTGCATAGAAACAACTCTGAACCCATCAGATTTGCTGAAGGTTGGATGTGTGATGTGTTGACAGTGTGGTGAACTGGATCATCAGTGGCTTCGAACGCATGTTGCCTCAACCAGTGCAGAAGCAGGTGAGTCGCTGAAGCTCTTCTCGTCTCATATGAGTCAGGTTAGAACAGCAGAACGTCACTGAATGTGTGGTTCCGTCTGTTCCCTTCATGCAGGAGGCAGGCGGCGACGAGGTGGAGAACAGTAAGTACAAGATTTCTACTGCTGATGTTGGCAGCTGCCTTAGGTTAATGTACAGATAAGTGACATGTGCAGGTGATGTAGAGACGCTACAGACAAGACGTCTGGGTGTTTCCCTCTAACTGCAGAAGCACATTGAGCTGATTGATTGGTTGGTTGGTTGGTTGATTGACAGGGGCTGCTGTCAGTGATGAGGCGGACTCTAACCGGGCTGCTCTTCTCCTTCTGTTTCAGGGGGGAAAGGCGGCGAGAGCCCCTTGAAATAAAAGGAGAAGGAAGAGCGGGACAGAGTCGCTCTCACTGACAGACAGCAGCACAAAGTCTTAAAGGACAGACAGACAGACAGAGACACATCGTTTGGTCCTGTAGTGATGAAAAGCTGCTCCGCTCGCCCGCTCTGCTTTCAGCTGATGCACCATCAACTTTTGCTTCCTTTTTTTTTTTGCATGATTTTGCTCATGAAGAACATTCAGTGTGATCAGGAATCTGTTTCTCTCACAATCACTCGTGACGAGTCTTTATTGAACTGAGCTCCAGCTGGGATCGTTCTGCTGCAGTGTCATACTGGAAACTCACACCAGCTGTTTTAAATGTTTGCTTTTTAAAGGCTTTTTTGCAAATAACATAACTAACACTCACGACTCATTCAAGCATTTTCCCTGTGTTCATGAAAATAAAGACATTAACTGGAAAACATGAGTCCATGTTGAGTTTGTCGCGCTGCTTGGTTAACAGGATTCAATCAACCAATCAATCAATCAATCAATCAATCAATCACAAACACACACACACACACACACACACACACACACACATCTCAGTCCTGCTCTTCCTGTCATGTGATGTTCAGTCAGCATCGTACAGAAGAAGACAGACCTGGTGCTGGAGGACATCGAGCAGGACAAAGACATGGAGACCAAGCAGGAGGTGAAAGAGGTGAGTCTGACTCTTCACATCATGTCTGAACCCTGAGGTAACATTCAGGGTCACTTTCAGAAACCAGCACCGTAAAGAAAACAAAGTCACAAACGTCAGGTGAAATTTCTCCCTCACTTCAGCTCATGACAGCACACATTCATCACTGATGACCAACTTTCATTCAGCCTCTAATATCTGCCATAGTCTGTTAACATATGTGTTTAAATGGTAATCAGAGTACTTACAATGCTAGAACCGGAGTAGGTACTGCAGTACTTCAGAGAATACCATGATAATACCATTATCACAGAGGGTGATACATCAGTACTGTGATGTTTAAAAATTAATATGAGAGATTTTTCCATAAGCAGAAAATGAGAGTGACTCTGGTTGCAGACAGAAGATGCAGAGACTCAAATGGACCAGTGGACGCCACTGATGGACGACATCAAGAAGGAGGCTGGAGAGAAAGTTTTAGCTCACATGGAGGAAAGGTTGGCCCGACGCTCTTTGCCTCATCTACTGACTGTCAGAGGGAAATAGCTCAGCAACTCAACGCCTTCGTTATTTTAGGCGTTCATACTATTTGCATTTGTTTGGGAACCAGCAGGGATTAAGTCTAGTTTTTGTCTTTGTTCAGACTCTTAAACGTGTAAAGTGTTTGAACCTTCTGTGTCTGAGCTGTTCCCTTTCGGACAGACTGCAGCAGGAGCGTCTGGAGGCGGCTCGCGTCGCAGAGGAGATGGCCAGGAAGGCGGCAGAGGAGGCCGTCCGACAGCTGGAGGTGGAGCATTCAGCCAAGATCGTCATCGAAACCCTGCCAGAGTCCAACGAGCAGTAAGGACACAAACACACACAGCACATGCACATTCAGCGGGGGAGCAGAAAGCTACGAGAGAGGGAAGAAGTTGCATTACTAGGATGCATTGATGGGTTATGAATGGAAACAGGTGGAGGAGAGAGAAAAGGAGAGTGAAGCCCAGTGCATCATGGGAAGTCCACGGCAGTCTAGGCCTGTAGCAGCTGGACTGAGGGATGGCTCAGGGCTCACCTGGACCAACCCTGACTGTCAGCTCTGTCACAGAGGAAGGTCTGAAGCCGACTCTGCCTCCTGAACCCAGACTGGGTCTGAGTCCACAGGAGAGCAGCTTGATAACTGAAGGCTCTGGCTCCAGATCTACTTTTGGAGACTCTGGGAACCAATAGAAATCCTGCATTCTGGGAGCATAGTGCTCTACTGGGAAAATCACTTCACTACATTGGTTTCAGTTTGAAGTAGGGCTGCACAATTAATCGAATTTTAATCACGATCACGATTTTGGCTGCCACGATTAAATTAAGATGATCGCCGGCGATTTTAACATTTAAAAAGCGAACTCTGTTGCATGTGGTCAAATCAAGCACTTTCTCAACCCAATAGTCAGCCAACCACCAGGGGGCGACCCATAGGTTAGGGCCTCATCATTACGCTGCCTAAACAGCAAGCGAGCGAACCCTGCAGCAGCGGCAGCTTCGAATGATTAAACTGTGAGAGAGTGCAATGTCGGGAGCAGCAGGCAGTGACAGTGAGGAGCCGCTAGTGCCTCGTAAAGGAGAAACATCTACTGTTGACTCTTTTCCACTGCGCTGGTGCTAGTGCTAGCTCGGAGCCAGTGCCTGACTTAGCACCAGTTCTTCGTGTTTCCACCACGTAAGCACCAGCTCCAGGTGCTAAAAACAGGTGCTTAGCAGGCACCAGCTCTTCGCTGGTCCAGAGCTAAGCACAGACTACGTCAGGGGCTGGGGGCGGGGTTATCGTTAGTGCCGGTATCCAGTCTCCAAATCGCAATTGCGGCCGGCTTTCGGGCTGGGACCGGGCTGGGACACACAAGCGGTAATTTGTGTTCGTTTTCGCCAGGACGTCCCTGGTCCGATCGCAGATATATTGAACTGACTCCACTAAATCCCTGTCTGTGTCCAGCGCCAACCCAGACAACCATAACAGCAACTCTGCACCGGGCGACACCGTATCCACCCACCTCTCAAAGACACACTGAAATAACGGATGCAATAAGGCCGGTTTTCTGTTTGTTTGCACTTTATAATTGCATTTTGCAATAGCATATTTATTTTTTTTCCCCTTTGTCTTTGGGTGAATTTTAGTTTATTGTTTGATCTATGATTATTTTAAGTTTCAATTTGAAGACTTTTTTAAAAAGTGCAATAAAAAGGTGCGTTTTACCTAACATAATGAATAATCGTGATTATTAATCGTGATTACAATATTGATACAAATAATTGTGATTTTCATTTTGGCCATAATCGTGCAGCCCTAGTTTGAAGAGAAGCTGAATATGAAATGATGAATTTGTGTCAGTGCACAGACAGAAACAGCCTGAGCTGAGACGTCCTACAGTAACTGTCCTGCTATTTTTTCTCCACAGACTTCCAAACATCCTGGAGGAGGAAAACGAGGACGACCCAGAGTAAGTCCTGTCTCTGTCTCATACTGCTGCTCTGTTGAGTTCTTGGCTCCAGGCTTCAGCTGCCGCAGCTCCCGTGCCCACTGAAAACTAGATTGAAGCAGTCGAGCCTCCTTCGGCAGCTCGTTCTGTCTGACCGGGCGTCTCCGTCTCCTTTGTCCTCTGCTGAAACGTTCAGGCTGCAGAACCTGCAGGACGACAGCGACGACAGCACAGACAATAATCCTGAGGAAAATTCAAAGGAGAAAAATCCTGATGAGTAAGCTCAGACATTAGATGAAGGCTCGGCAGCGAGATGGAGATGCGCTCCCATACTTGATGTGATTTGGATCGGATTCATCTGTCGCCCATCACTAGAATCCATTTGATATAATTATATTACCTGATGCTCTTGCTCTGTAAAACAGTTAAATGAATAAATAAAAGAAACATAGAGATATGTTGTGGTATGGGTTGCGCTCTTCCTGTAGATCTACTGAGCTTTTTAAAGCTTTTAGCGCGAGCTGAACTTCTGCTGTTTCCAGGCTGGAGTCTGTTAATAGTCTGTTCCCATTCTGTCCGTGGAAATCAGAAAGAGAACTTGATGATTTACAAAGAACGAGATGGATAGTTCAGTCCCCCTCCATAAACCTTCTACACCCATGGTGTGTGAATGGAGTCTCGTCCAGAGGCCTGTCCCCGTCCTCTGACAGACCAACTGTGTGGAGCCCCGAGTGACTCAGAACCAGTCTGACCACTGCTGACCTTCATGGCTCCTCACTGACGTCTGAGGTGACGTCTGCCAAAGAGATGAGCAGGTTTCCTCCAAAACCTGTAGCTGGAGCTCAGCCCTCTGAACTGGGAGCTGACTGAAGGAGAGGATTTGAAAGACAGGACCCTGTTGAAGCAGTTGGTGCAGGATCAGGATGCTTCTTCTCCCTGTGGAGGTTCAGGAGACGTCAGGACCAGGATTGTTTGACCAACGTGACCTGACAATGTTTCTGTGGCGGAGACGTCACATTCGGTCCCCTGGTTGAAAACAGCTGAGATGAATTAGCTGTTCATCAGCATGGGCCTCAAACGAAGAGCTATAAAAGCTAAATGAGCAGCTGAACTGTTGTTCTAATATCTGTTGAAGATTCAGATTGTCCAGCTCTTTGCTTTGCTTCTGTAGTGTCAGTCTTTAGTTTTAATGAGCTGTGAACCAGAGCAGAACTTTGGTTCCATCATCTGCTTCATGTCTGTTTCTGCTGCTTTGCCTCAGACCTCAGCGTCTCCTCGTGGTTAAACTTGACTTTTTTTTGTGTTGCTTTTCGCCAACTTTCCTCTGTGAATCAGGGCAAATCACACAAGGTAGGTTGAGTTTGTACAGTGTGTGTCTGACAGCTCACACAGTGCGACGTACGGCCTGTCTGAATATCCTCACACAAGCTTCTTAAATGTACTGAGCATCACAGAGTTGTTGCAGATATGATGAGCTTTTCTGTTGTATTTGTGTGTCTGCAGCTCCTCCAAATCACACTGAAACCAACAGCAATGTTTTACAGCTTCACAGCTTTTCAGGAGCTTCATTCCGCTCATGACACTCGTCCTTCTTCACCAGGTGCCTGGTGGACGTGTGTCCAGCTGAAGACGACGCCACGCCGTCATCAACAGACGTGGAGCCGGCGTCAGAGAGGAGAGACCTGGAGAGTCCGGCCTCCCAGACCATCACCCACCAGCCGGAGCTCAGAGATCCAGAAGCTCCGACGACAGACCAGGTGAGACAGAAAACCTTTACATCCAAACATTTCTTCACACACATCACCACAGCGCCACCATGAGGATGCTTCAGAAAAAATGTTTTACATTTAATTCTCACAGAAAATGTAAATCTAATTTTATTTGACTGATCACAGTTATTATGATTATAGTTTCTTTCTTCTTTCCTCTCAGGTCAAAGCAGCAGAAGAAGAAGAAGGAGGATGTGGAGGTGAGAGCTGAAGATCATTTTTCTCAGAACAGCTGATTTGTTTGTTTTTGTCTTCTTCCTTCAGACAAACCTGTTTGAAAATGAAAGTTTATGGAAACGTTTGAAGTGAATGATTGCATTTAACATTTATGATTACATAAACACAGTGAATTTAGAATTTAGGTTGACCGAAAAACAATGTTACTAAATGAATTTTACTGGAATTGAGAAGTTTTCAGATATGACGTCTGATTACAGAACAGAAACACAACAAATGAGTGACGTGGGTGAAACTGACAGAAACTCAGAAACAACACAGGAAAGAATTAATGAAGTAAAACAACCAAGTTTTACAAAGAAGTAACTGTCACTCAAATCAAAACATGTCATGACCTTTCTGACCTAACAGAGGTCAGAGGTCAACATCCAAAATGTGAGCAGTTCATTAAAGCATCATAACCAATAAACAACCTTTAAGCATTTCCCATCAGGAAGAACAGACACAACCAGAAGTGATGCTCACGTGTTGATTTGTTATAAGATGCAGCGACAGGTTAAAACCAGGTGGGATCAGGACGTGTTGACTGAGCCTCACTGAAGACTGATGAGGTTAAACAGACAGACAGAGTACTTTATTAATCCCTTTGGGAGGTTCCCTCCGGGAAATTGGCATCTCCATCACTTCTCGTATATTGCACTGTTTAAATATAGAATACAAAATATAAAATAGAATATAAAATAGAAAAATAGAAAATAGAAAAATAGACACAATAAATTAGGCAGTAGATGTAGCAGGAATTGAATCAGAAGTAGGCACTTGTGGGAGATCTACAGAAAATATGCATATGTGTATGTGTGTACCTGAGTGTGTACATAGTGATAGCAGCAGTGGGTATGGTATGCTAAAGGTAATGGTAGAGTGCATATAGTAATATAATATAATAATATAATATAGCATATACAATGTATAACATCTAAGAGTATGACATACATGTACATGTATAATATAATAATATAGTAGTGTAATGTGGTATATACTACACTCTACTACATATAATAGTAATAGTAGTAATATACTATCAAAGTATAATGTAGTGTAGTGTAATAATAATATAATATTTGGTATAATAATAATAATAATAATAATAGTCTATAATATATAGTATATATAACAGTATACTACACTGTGCTATATATCATCAACATCCACAACAGCAGTGTCAGAAATAATAGCAGTAGTAGTAGTAGTAATAATAATAATAATACTAACAGTGGTAGTAATAAAAATGACAGCAGTGTCAGATTTTCATTTACATTCTATATATATTGCACGATGAAGTATTGCTCACAGTCCAGTTATATTGCCCATGATGGGGTCATATTGCAATAAAATGAGTCAAGAAAATCGTTCAACTTGTTCATTCAACCTTTAGTTTCCAGCTCACTCTTGTTCCTATTTCTTTGTTTTGTAGACCTGAATTCACATTTCAGAGAGTCTTTGCTTTCCTGGATTGGTGTCTGTTTATGTGTTGACGTCACAGCGCTCATCTCGACTCTGCTTCTCCGTCCAGTTCCCAGCGTTTGCTCTCCGATACAGAGCTTCCTGCTTCGATTCCCGCACGCTGCCGAGTGTCTGGAGAGCTGCAGGAAGCTGATGCGTGACCACCGCCTCAGCCCCCCCACCCTGCCGCTCAGCCAGCTGACCCAGGATCTGTCGCAGCTCCCCGCGCTGGCGAGACGCTGCTGCACCAGCATCGTCAGCCGCCTCGCACGCCTTAACTCCAACTCCCAGCATCCTCAGCAGCCTTAAGCGTCCTCCTGCAGCAGAACCTTAGAGAAACCTGTGTTAGAGAAACCTAATGTTTGTGTAGATCGAGACCTTTCAAGTGCCAAACAAGTGTTTCTGCATCAGTAACATCCCACACCCCCCCCGTCATCGCTCCCATCATGCTCTGCTGCTCTGCACCGCTTCGCCACGAGCTGCCAGCCAAACACACTGCAGGTGATGTTACAGGAAGTGGACGTTTAACCCTTTGCTTCATGGACACATCTAAGCTTGAAGGAGCATTTTGTTAAGATGCAGCGAGTTTAAGCTGAAGTAAACACATAAAAATGTCTTTCAACTGTAAAACTGCATGAACACATAAGTGCAACCAAAAGCAGCTCTGGAAATTAAAAATCAGTCTCAGGTAAAATTGTGCAGGTGTCATGTTCACATCAGGTGGTCCAACAGTTTCCTCTGGTCCTCTGCTCGCAGGGCGCCGTGGCGACGCTCCGGGGCTGAAGGTGGAGGGTGTGGGGCAGGGAAAAGGCCTGAACATCCCTCAAGTTATCACAACCCCAGATCCAGAGTCCAGGACTCTGCCCGTCCCCGACGTCTCACGGTCAAAGCTCAGGTAACAAACACGTCACCTTCAGCTCCAACAGGAAAAATCCTGCTTTCACATGAATGAGGAGGAAAAATCGTCTGACGACAGAAGATGAACAGTAGAACAGACACAGAGGCAGTTTTATACTCTGAACACTTGAAGGACATTTGACTGATGATACTTTTACCGAAGTAACGCAGTACTTTCACTTGTACCAGAGTATTTTCACAGTGTGGTACTTTTACTGTAGTAAAGGACTGAATGCTTCCTCCATCACTGGTCCTTGTTGATGTCCTCATGTCTTCCTGTTGTGTCCCCCTCAGTCCGTCAGGTGATCTGTCTGCAGATGAGGAGGATGATGAGCTGGTGAAGACCGGTCTGAAGACCTGGTCCAATCAGGGAGACCTGCTGACGGCAGATGATGAGTGAGAGACGTCACACACCAACACAGTTAGTCTTCACCTCTGCCACCTCCGTCCTCATGTCCCCTGTCCTGCCCTCATTGTCCTGCAGGGTGCGTCCTCTGTCGGCGGCCAGTGTCGGCAGCGTGGTGGTCCAGGACCGTCTGAACCAGCTGGTCAGGCTGTTCAAAGGTCGGACAGAACAACAGAGGGAGCGACTGGTGGACCCGGACGAGTCTGAGGAGGAAAGTCCCTCAGCCTGTACGTAAAAACTGTTCTGCTCTTCATTAATCAGTAAGAATAAGAAGATATTTTTGATATGGACAGAATTCATTGATACTATTATTCATCAGTTAGATTTTTTAAGAACGGCTGCACCTGTTACTCATGCATGTTTAGCTCAAACT
>JBBMOC010000886.1:0-17374 GCA_037975185.1 Centropyge bicolor | reverse complement strand
CATTGCTGTGCCACAGTCAATGGACTGAAGCACTGAAGAAGGAAACAGACTTTAGCATGAAGACACTCAGTGTGGAGCAGTAGAATATCAGCCTCATGTCTGCAGCTTAGTGTCAACACAACTTTCACATCACATTCATCTCAGCACAGAAGGAAAAAATGGTGTCTGACCCCAGAGTCTTCAGTAGACATTGTGGACTCATCAAAAAATCACACAGCAGCTTCACTCCTGAATCCTGCAGCTTGTTGTCACTCAGATCAAGCTCTGTCAGATGGGAGGGGTTGGACTTCAGAGCTGAGACCAGAGAATCACAGCTGATCTCGGACAAACTGCAGCTCCACAATCTGAATAAAGAATAAATGATGGAGATAAAAATCTGTTTATAATACAATCAGATGTGTTGAGGTTTTAAATGAGCAGATCAACATTTCTGTCCTCATCAATGAGCTTTTCCCTAAAATGAGTCCAGAGACATTGTTATTGTGTTATTGTAGATCATCTTCATGTCAGTCTCCTCAACTGTTCATGTTACAACTGGTCCAAGAGTCTAAACTTGTTCTCAGTCTCATATTGTGACCTAAAGAACCCCCGACAGCTTCACTGCAGACTCAAATTACCCCAGTTCAAACCAGAGTGAGACACATAGAGGATAACACAGCTGATGAGAAGATCACAGGTTGATCAGAACAGTCGAGCTGCGGCAAACTAAAGACAATCTGCTGGACGATAAAAGACAACAGTTCAATCTGATTATTTTGTTTTTTCCACCTTTGTTTGTTTGTTTGTTCATCTGGTTTTTAACCTGATATTAATTTCATGATTGGAGATTAGTTGAGTTTTTCATGTTACTTTGTTATTAGAGATGCTGGACGGGCTTGAATGATATATAGCCCACAGACACATTTTTCTTTTCTCTCTCTTGCTTTAATTTTTGGACGAGTTGAAATAATATTGTTTCTCACATAAACAAAAACTCTACATATGAATTCTTCTCTAGATTCATTTAGATGTAGAATGAATTTCTATAATGTTTGAATGACAGACAGAGTCTCAGCCTTTGTCAGAGTAGGATGAGGTTAATATCAGTCTGAATCAGACTGGTTGGACTTTTCTTCATCCAGTTATAGGTAGATAGGTATATGGATATAAATGGATGGATGGATCAATATTTCACATTCAATGTGTCATGACCATGTCTAGTTCTTCTATTTGAGTCTGCTCCTTAAATATTAACATTTTGAAACATTTAGGACAAACTGGACATATTTTCTTTATTTAATAGTAAAAGTAGAGCTGTGGAAATACTAATACATAAAACTCTACCTTTTATTATTTTACACTTTGATGCTGACTTGAAATACATGAAGGGACTTTCACATATAAATGACCGTCTGTTACATACGATCCATTGCTAAACGAGTTCACACAGTGCTGATTAATCACAGCAGGTAAATCTCTCTGTGTTTCACAGAATACTGGAGTTTTGAAATTGATAAAAACCAGTAGTCGTGTGTTTTATGTCGGCCAGCAGTGTTTGGTTTACCAGAGTTGAAAGGGGAAGAACTTGTCCTGAAGGAGGAGGCTCATGTTTGCAGACTGAGAACTGGATAGAGCACCTGAGGTGGAGCTCTGCTCGTTCCTATCAACCATACACAGTCTGTGGGACACACTGTGACTCATCTCACCTGCCTTCTTTTTGTAGTCATTACAACAGAGAGGCCTTTTTTTTCCAGCTCATAGTTGAAAATCCTCAAACAGACCTTAAATCCTGCTTCACTGTGACATTTGGCTCTGTGTCCAGCTGCTGTTTGTGACTCTGAGAAGACCCTTACACAAAATTTGAATTGAATACATACAAAAAAGAAGATAAGCTGCAGCCAGTGAACTGACCTCAGAGTCTCCAGTCTACAGTTTGGACTCTCCAGTCCAGCAGACAGCAGCTTCACTCCTGAATCCTGCAGCATGTTGTTACTCAGGTCCAGCTCTCTCAGATGGGAGGGGTTGGACTTTAGAGCTGAGGCCACAACTTCACAGTGAGTCTCTGAGATTCCACAATCAGAAAGTCTGTCATGACACAGAAATTACAAAATATATTACGAAGAGGAAATTTTACATTTACTTCATGCACTTCATGTTCATCTGTTTTCAATAACATTTGCTCTTCACATCAGTGGCTCAGCTCATTTTATCTCACTGTGTTTGACATGAAACAATAGTTCTCATCACTCTCTCTCCTGCCTGCACACTTTCAATCTTTGTTTGGCTTTAATCTTGTTGATGAAGGAAGAGAACATGTCGTCTCATTTAGGTTTGCATAAAGTCCACAGTCTGTCACTGTGAAAGTCAGCATGAGGCCATCTTGATGACAAAATCATTTTTACAGCTCAGTGAACAGTTCAGGTGGGAAAGACCAGCTCTCTTTGCTAGTTACCTGCTGCTGTCAGGCTGACGTCCACAAGTGGAAAATTCAATGACTGTTGTCCCACAGAACAGAAATAAAACCAAACACGAGACAATATTTGAACTGTATAAAAATTAAATATTAATGTAATTCAATAATTTGATGCACATGACAGACGACTGCATGATATTTTGTTGTCATGATTCTTTTCTGAGAGTCTCACATTCATCACACAAACACAATTATTAAACCAATGAAGTTGCATTATTGTCAACATAATATCATCAGAAAGTGAGTATTGTTCACTGTGCAGCAGGTCAGGTCTTTGAAAGTGAACGTTTCATGTTGTTAGAAAATGACATTTGGTCGACTGCTGGTCTTATCTTTGTTGTTAGTCTTCTTATATGGAAGAACAGAGTTCAAGTGAAACCGAAGTCAAATTCCTTGTATGTGTACATATACCTGGCCAATAAAGCTGATTCTGAATTTCATTTTAACTGTGACTTAAATATGGCTGCATGAACAGAAAATCAGGCTATTTTCAAAGTTTGATCAACATTTATTGTCCAATGTAAAGTGACGTACAACAGTAATAGATTAAATGTCAGCTTTTCCATTTTCATTTTAAAATGGACAAAGTACGCACATATAAGTACTTGACAATGAAACAGCAAATTGTATTCCTGCATTTTAATCTTCATTTTTATTAACAAAATAAATATAATTTCATTTGGTCCTGCTTTGCTGTGGTTCAGCTGAATAAAGTTCAGAATTTGAGTAAATTTGAAGAACTAACCTTTTAATCAACACTGATGTATAATGTTAATCACATCTGGACTTACTCTGCCTTTCTGCAGTTCCTCACAGCTGGAATCAGTCTCTGTCGTCCCTCCCTTGATGTGTTGTACTTCTTTAGGTCAAACTCATCCAGAACCTCCTCTGACATCTGCAGCATGTAGGCCAGAGCTGAGCAGTGGATCACAGACAGTTCCTTCTCTGATCTGTTCTCTGACGTCAGGAACTCTTGGATCTCCTGATGTACTGAGCGGTCGTTCATCTCCATCAGACAGTGGAAGATGTTGATGCTTCTGTCAGGAGAGATATCATCACTGTTCATCTTCTTCAGGTTCTCGATGGCTCTCTGGATGATCTTTGCTTTGTTGTCTGTCTGACCCAGCAGACCTCGTAAGAGACTCTGGTTAGACTTCAGAGAGAGGCCATGAAGGAAGCGAACAAACAGGTCCAGGTGACCGTTTTTACTTTTGAGGGATTCCTTCATGGCTGCATTCAGGAAGACATCCAGGGTTGGGTGACAGCTGTCTATCTGTCCAAATATCATCTTAAGAAGAGACTTTGGTTTTGATTTCTCATATTTGTAGTCTCTTAGTAAAGTCTCCAGTACATCTGTGTTCCTGTTGGTGTGACAGTGGAACATGTAGACTGCAGCCAGAAACTCCTGAATGCTCAGATGAACAAAACAGTAGACTGGTTTCTGGAAGACCACACACTCTATTTTGAAAATCTCTGTACAGACCCCTGAGTACACCGAGGCCTCTGTGACATCAAGACCACACTGCTTCAGGTCTTCTTGGTAGAACATGATGCTTCCTTTCTCCAGATGTTCAAACGCCAGCCTCCCCAGCTTCAGAAGAAAGACCTTGTCGGCCTCCATCAGCTCCCGTGGACTCGTCTCATGTCCCCCATCGTACTTGTGCTTCTTCCTCTTTGTCTGAACCAGCAGGAAGTGTGAGTACATGTCAGTCAGGGTCTTAGGCAGCTCTCCTCTCTTCTCTCTCGTCAATATGTGCTCCAGAACTGTAGCAGTGATCCAGCAGAAGACTGGGATTTGACACATGATGTGGAGGCTCCTGGATGTCTTCATGTGTGAGATGATTGTGCTGGACAGCTCTTCATTACTCAGTCTCTTCCTGAAGTACTCCTCCTTCTGGGCATCACTGAAGCCTCGTACTTCTGTTACCCTGTCAACACACCGAGGAGGGATCTGATTGGCTGCTGCGGGTCGGGAAGTTATCCAGACCAGAGCCGAGGGAAGCAGATTCCCCTCCATGAGGTTTGTCAACAGCACGTTGACTGATGACTTCTGTGTGACATCAGACACAAACTCATTGTTGTGGAAATCCAGTGAAAGTCTGCTTTCATCCAGGCCGTCAAAGATGAACAAAGGTTTACAGACAGCCAGCTGCTCTGCTGTCACCTTCTGTAATGTTGGATAGAAAACGTGGAGCAGCTTGAGAAGACTGTACTGCTCATCTCTGATCAAGTTCAGTTCCCTGAACGAAAACATGATCACCAGACTGACATCTTGGTTTTCCAAACCCTCTGCCCAGTCCAGAGTGAACTTCTGCACTGAGAAGGTTTTTCCAATTCCAGCAACACCGTTCATCAGAACCACCCTGATGTGTCCATGTTGGTCAGGTAAGGCTTTAAAGATATTCTGATGCTTGATTGGAGTATCGTGGAGAGTCCCCATCTTGGAAGTGGTCTCCAGCTGCCTCACTTCATGTTGGGTATTAACCTCTTCAAACTGTCCCTCTGTGATGTAGAGCTCAGTGTAGATCCTGTTCAGGAGGGTTCCACTTCCTGTTTCATCACTTCCTTCAGTCACACGTTCACATCTCCTCCTCAGACTGATCTTATATTCATCTAAAACCTGCTGCAGATCGCTATCTGCTGAAAGACAAGAAAAACATTCTGGGACTGAACTGAAACTAAATTGACAGTGAGAAATAATCAAAAATGTTGTTGAATTTATGATATTCATGATAATATTAAACACAGTGCAGAGTTCAACAAATGTCACTGTCATAAATTAGAAAGTCCTGTCTGCAGACATGACGACATGAGCAGATAGATGGACAGTCTTACTGTGGACAGTGTTGCTCTGACTTGCTGTCTGCAGTCCAGCTGTTGTTCTGGATCTGTCTGCACACTGGGGATAGAAGGAGTCTCCTGATGAAGCAGACTGGTCCTCGTATGAGGTGATGCACTGTCGGCAGAACCAGTGTCCACAGCTGGTAGAGACTGGATCCTTCAGGACGTCCTGACACAAAGCACAGCAGGACGGCTGCTCCACGACACAAACACTTTGTCTGGGGAGATAAAGGAAAGTCACTCAGATTAGAAATCATGGTTAAATTTCAATGTATGCATCTAAATCAGGACAGAATCTGCTGTTTCTGATTCCTGTAATTGGGACATTTTATTCGATAAACAACCAGCACCATAAATCACAACCTCATTAGCAGCCGTTTGGAAAAAGGTTTTTCAAGATACAAAACAATTTCAGACTCCAGTCTTCATCAGTGGAGCTTTTTTCCTTTGTAAAAAGAAAACATGAAACACATGAAAGCAGAACACAGAACCCATAGTTGTGTCTGTTATCTATCAAGGACATCCTCACACTCTCTCCTTTGTCAAAGCAGTCAATGATCTTCTCTGGATGTTTGCCTCATTTTTCACTCTCTATCTTTGAGCTTCTCATACTGATATTCTATGACAGTAGTAATTCTTTGCTGAACTCAGGACACTTAAACTGACCTAAACACTTTGAAGACTGACTTACTCTAACAGACACAGTATGAATGGACTTGAATTAACTCGAGAATCAAAAACATCAAAGCCAGAGTGCAGGCCTTTTACATCGAAGTGAACATCTGTCATATTCAAGTCACCTAATGAAGACTCTGGAGCGGCTCTTCCTCAACCTCCTCAGGCCTCAGGTGCAGCACGCTGAGGACTCTCTACAGTTTGCCTACCGGGCAGAGGTCGGTGTGGAGGATGCCATCCTCTACCTGCTACACCGAGCCCACTCGCATTTGGACAAGGGGAGAGGCACTGTCAGGATCCTGTTCCTGGACTTTTCCAGTGCCTTTAACACCATCAAGCCCCTTGCACTACAGGACAAGCTGAACAGGATGCGAGTGGACCCCTGCCTGGTTGCTTGGATCTCCAGCTACCTCACCGAGAGACCACAGTACGTCAGGCTGAAGGACATCAGGTCTGACACTATGGTCAGCAGCATCGGCGCTCCACAGGGGACTGTGCTGTCCCCGATCCTCTTCACCCTGTACACCGCGGACTTCTGTTACAACTCGGAGCTGTGTCACATCCAGAAGTTCGCGGATGACACAGCCATCATGGGCTGTATCAGGAATGATGAGGAGGAGGAGTACCGGAGCCTGGTGAGGGACTTTGTTGTCTGGTGCCACAACAACAACCTGCAGCTCAACACCTCCAAAACCAAGGAGCTGGTCATCGACTTTGGGAGGGACAGACCCAGTCCCAGACCAGTTCTGCTGGGAGCAGAGGAGGTGGAGGTGGTGCAGGAGTATAAATATCTTGGGCTGTGGCTGGACAACAAGCTGGACTGGTCGAGCAACACAAGGCGTCTGTATAAGAAGGCTCAAAGCAGGATGTACTTCCTGAGGAGGCTGAGGGCGTTCAACATCTGCAGGAAGCTCCTGTGGATGTTCTATCAGTCTGTGGTCGCCAGCGTCCTGTCATATGCTGTGGTGTGCTGGGGAGGGAGCACAACAAAGGCAGACCTCTCCAGGCTAAAGAAGCTGATCAGGCGGGCCAGCTCAGTGGTGGGGATGAAGCTGGACCCTCTGGCAACAGTGGCAGAGAAGAGGACTGTTAACAAACTGCTGGTCATCATGGACAATGCCAGCCACCCTCTGCACACTGTCACCAGCAGCCAGAGGAGCCTGTTCAGTGAGAGGCTGCTCCTCCCCAAGTGCAGGACCAACAGACTGAAAAACTCCTTTGTCCCCCGTGCCATCAAACTGTTCAACTCCTCACTGGGGGGGGAGGAGGTTGAACAGAAGAACAGAGGGACTATAGACTGTGCAATAAACTGGACTCTAACATGTGCAATATAACCCCATCCTGGGTAATACAACTGACTGTTAATGGGTGTGCAACACACCAAATTGTGCAATACATATTCGATATATAATTCTGTAACTGCGGTTGTCATATAGCACAGTATAGTATATAATACTATATTATACCACATATTACCCTTATATATTATTATTAGCATACTATTATTATTATTATTATTATTATTATATATATATATATAGGAGTGTGTGTAGCATATATTACACTTCAATACTGTTATACATGTAGGTTATATACTTGTATACTATATATTACTATTTTGTTATTAATATCATTATTGCTATTATTACTATACTACTACTATTATTTCTGTCACTGCTGTTGTTGATATTGATGCTATATAGCACAGGGCAGTATAATATATTATTATTATACCACATATTAATATTAATATTATTATTAGTAGTAGATTACTACTATTATAATTATATGTAGTTGAGTGTAGTATATATAACATTACATTACTATATCATCATATTATACATGTACATGTATGTCATACAATGTATATGCTATATTGTATTATACTACTACTTTATGCTATATTGTATTATATTATATTGTATTATTATTATAGTACTGTAGTACCATATTACTAGATTATATTTATCATAATGCACTATAGTATTAGCATTACCACTGCTGCTATTGTACCTTGTACACACTCAGGTATACACATTCAAACTTCTGTTATCTCTACTGCCTAATTTATTGTGTCTATTCTTAGATTTTTTTATTTTTTCTACTTTATATTCTACTTTATATTTTGTATTCTAAACAGTGCAATATAGGAGAAATGATGGAGATGTCAATTTCCCGGAGGGAACCTCCCAAAGGGATTAATAAAGTACTCTGTCTGTCTGTCTGTCTGTCTGTCTGTCAGTTCTCTTACTGTGAGTCTGAGGGTCCAGGTTCTTTACTGAAGTCCGGAGGAAAACCTTTAGACCCGTCACTCTTCATAGACAGACAGCTGGACAGACATTGGAGACTCTGCTCTCTGTCTGTGGTTCTGACTAGGGATGCACTGAAATGAAAATTCTTGGCCGAAACCGAAAACCAAAAATGAAGAAACCAAGGCCGAAAACCGAAAACTGAAACACCGAAATAAATTATTATGCCAATTATTACCATTGCATTCGTGGCTATGACTGTGTACTAACCTCACTAAAATCACGCAACTGCAATTGCATAAATTCATATTAATGCTTCAAAGAATAAATCAATTACAAAATTATGAAAATATTTATTAACACTGACATTAAAACTAGCTATTAGCTATCCATGGGTCTTTCTCGGATACAATGAAATGCATCCACACCGCAGACATGTTGGCAACTATCCAGACGTGCGCGTGCCGGTAGGGTTGCCAAACATCCCGAAAAATACGGAATTGTCCTTTATTTGAAAATTAAATGTTGCGTCCTCTTTTGAACTAATACGGGACGTGATTTGTCCCGTATTTCATAAATGTCCCATACACATGTCTGTCACAAACACATTTCAACACTACATGTAACAATAATGAACTAAATAAAACACAGGAAAGATTAAGGCCAGCTAAATCTGTGTGCCAGAGCTGAAAAATGAAGCCAATGCGGAAGTGCAAAAAAGCTGAAGTTCCTCAAATAACCGCTAGAGCAGGCCGCAGAAGGGAGTCAATTACATTTGAGCCCCATGTTAAAATGTTCGATTTTACGATAGAAAAAAACATATTTACAGCCTGGTTCAAAACATGGCTCTGGTCTCATAAGCTGTTTTTCTACTCCATGACAACTCTGGGGGGGGCGAATTTTATTATAAGGCGTTCGTTTAAAATATACAGCATACATCATTATGCACAATTCATAGCTGCCAATCTAAGTGGCGCCACTTTGATTGACAACTAGCCACTGACGGTCTTAAGGGCGTCACCCCGGCTAATTCTAGTCACTGAGTTTGGGAAAGATCGTCGTGGGGTTAGCCGGCTAGCAACGATAATTAGCATTTAACCTAGCTGGTTAGCCGTAGCTAGTTTGATTATTTCAAATAAAGCGGCTTTTTTCAGCCAATAGGCTTTCATTCAGCCGGCCCATAGGACCCGCCTCAGCTCCGCCCTCGCTCCACCTCTTTGTCCATATTTGGAGTAACCGGAGGTAGGCTCACAAGATGGCTGCGTACTACAATTTGCTTCATTTTTGCTCTTCAGAAACCTATGGGTGACGTCACGGACATATTTTATACAGTCTATGGCTGGGGACCATATGCCGGGGACCCCGAGAGGACCCGCTGCGCTCTCTGCCAATCAAAAAGCGCTGCCACAGTTGCCTAGTTACAAACACTGGCGCCAGTACACGCGCATTTTAAAAATGGCTAGAGGAGGCAACCGCCCGTGGTGGGCGTATTTTTTCTTCGTCATCACGACGTCTTGTTTCGGCCGAAAATTTTCGGTTGCCTGAATTTTCGGTGCATCCCTAGTTCTGACTTCTGGAAACACCAAGATGGTTTTATTCATTTCATCTGAATCACTGTTAAATCATCAATACAAAGCTCTAAATCCACAAATTGCTGTTACTGAATGTTTGTTGGTTAAAAAGTAACTGGTAGTTCTCTTACTGTGAGTCTGAGGGTCCAGGTTCTTTACTGAAGTTCAGAGGAAGACTGTTAGACCGGTCACTCTTCAGAGACAGACGGCTGGACATTGGAGACTCTTTGTCCTCCTCTTCCTCCACACAAACACTCATCTTCTGAACTTCAGAGGCTGTTAAGTCAAATGTGTCGAGCATCAAGCTGTCAAACAAGAAGACGAGGAGGACAAACAGGTGAGACAAGATGTAGAGGAGGAAAGCATAAAATGGGGGGCAGTGGTGGCCTAGTGGTTTGCGAAGCGAACTTGTAACCGGTGGGTCTCCAGCTTGAGTCCCTTGACTGAGGTTGGAAAGTGAGAGCGACTGCTTGTCCCAGTCACCATCACTGTGGGCACCTGAGGAAGGCCCCAAGCCCTGGCCGCTCCCCAGGCGCCGCAGCCCACCGCCCCCAGCATGCACAGTTGAGGTTAACTATGAATAGGATGGGTGAAATGCAGAGAAGGAATAGAAGGAATTTCCTCAAGGGGATAAGTATAGATTATTATTAAATGGAGATGTAGACTCAACATCTCATCACCCAATGTGATACTGAATGAAAGTGGACATTTCCCAAGACTGGCCACATCCATGTCCAATTACAGACATCCCTCAGTATAACGTCCTGCTTTGTCCACTACAAATGGAGTCTCAACTCTTAGGCCTCCATACGTTCACTCTGATTGTTCTGATGCTTCTTTCAGGTTGTTGGTGAAATCAATTCATGACCAATTTTTCACACTTGATTATTTTTTGTTCAGTCTAATATAATTGAGATCAAATGTCCTGCAATAAATAAGTTTTACTGAGTTTCTATGACACGTTGATTTTCTGGAATATTGTTCTAGAAATTTCCACAGAAAACATATTTTGACTTTTAAGATAATTCTTGATTGATTCCTCATAGGGGAAATTCAGGTGTTGCAACAGCATAAGCATACAGATAGACAAAAGAATGAAGTATATAAATAGAAAAGGTATATGCAAGTAGAACAAAGTCTTTAAAAAAGTACAAAAAGAGAAACAGTCCGCTGGAGCCTATCCCAGCCGACTTCGGGCGAAGGCAGGGGACACCCTAGACAGGTCGCCAGTCTGTAGCAGTGGTGAGCAAATGATGGAGCATAAAATTCAATCCAGGCAAACAAAACCTCTGACACCAATCACTCATCTTCTGACTCTGGAGTTCAGCCATAAAGCGATTTGTGGAAGCTAAAATCAGAAAAACTGGGCCGCTTCTCCTCAAAGGAAACAACGTCACAGACAGTTTGACTGAGCGGATCATTTGTGGGAACCTACGACTTCCGCCATTTTGAGTCCAGCTGTTCGACTCCAACCTCCTTTTACAACTTTATAATGTTGAATAATGTTGAATGAACAATAACACTCACCTGCCTCCTGCTTCTCTCTCTGCTCCGTCGACTCAAAATGGCGTCTGAACTATTCCAATATTTGTCTTTTTCTTCTCTCCTCGACTTTTCCTGGTCACGTGTTTGTTGCTTGTTTTTCCAGGTTTCTTCATATTATTAATAAAAATGATTGAAAGACATGTTTATTAAAAATATGAACGTCCTCAGTGGAAGCTGTTTCCCTGAATTCCACAGTCTCCTTCATGTCCAAACTTCAGTGGTAAATGTTCATTATTGTTACTTACTGACTCACTGGTTCTTCTTGTCTGTGAGCGACATTATGAAGTGTGTGTGTGTGTGTGTGTGTGTGTGTGTGTGTGTGTGTGTGTGTGTGTGTGTGTGTGTGTGTGTGTGTCAGGTGTGAAGGCTGCTTGTTTCTGTGTATGAAAAAAAAAATCACACCTGAATGTTTGAGTCTCAGGTCATCGTTGATGCAGCAGCGCCTCCTGCTGTCCAAACCAACAAACTACCAGTTGAAGTCAGATGTGTTCCAGAGACTGACCTACGAAGTGACTTTAACCGTTTAACTCTTAACTCTTATCAACCTCATCTGGCTAATGTGAATATGGGAAACAAGGATAATTCCGTTTCAGCCTCTACATGGCTCCATCTGTGAAACTGAGCCGTTCCTCTGTGTTAATGAATGAAGATCTGCTTCGAAAGCTCCTCGGCTGTCGACCGACCTGTATGAATGTAAAGCTGCTGTTAACAATAACTTCATTCTAACAGTCGTTTCAGCTGCAACAAGTCAGGATGCAATATACAAATATTCTATCAAGGTGTGTACTAATCGTCCTTATCATTAAAACTGATGTGTTGTGTAGCCTACAATGATACACTGTGTGTCCAACAGTGAGGCTTTAACCCGGCCACTGGCTGCGGAGACATCTGGACCCAGAAGTCGGCAGAGACACTGAAATCCATATCTCTCATAGAGAACGTCATCAGGTTGAACTTCGGTCTCTAAACACCGTCGCCCTGCGGACTGAGATACTCACATGGGTCACATTCGATGACACAACTGCACTGCAAAACAGTGAACAGGAGAGAGCAGCGTGAAGGCCAGGTGGTTTCTCTTGCTCACACTTTTCAAACTCAACACTGACTGAACAATGTCATGTTGCACATTGTTCCCAGGCTGTAAAATAGAAATAATGTTGAACGGGACGTCTCCATCACTGTTGGTCGGAGGCGATAAGAACCATGCTGCAGAGTCAATTAACTCTTAATAAATGCAGATTGTTTCCTTTAACCCTGAAGGAAGCAGAAGCCAGATGTTTGTTGTGTCGAGTGTGAAAGGGATGAGACGGTCCTGCTTTATAGTTAGCCAACACCAGGCTGTGCTGTTCTTCACTCATCCATAAATCATGTCAATATGTTCCAGAGGTTCTGATGTTATCAAGAGGAATGAAGTTTGAAGAGTGGTCAGTCCAGGGGAAACACTAGGTTCAAAGTGAGTTTCAGTATTCCAGCTGTGAGAAGAGAAATCTTGTTCACAGATTGGACATCAGCGTTTACTGTTTGAACTCGTCATGTGAATAATCAGCTCTATTGTGATAACGGTTGTTTAAGTTAAGCAGGACAAAGCTGCTGGTGTCATGATGCCAGAGAACATTCACATGAAATGAAATGAAAGAAATAAAAAATCCAGACTGAGCTTTTACAACTCAGTTTTAATCTGAATCTGTCTGAATGTTTTAAACTCAATCAGCCAATTTTCATTTACAACTTTTCACACATGAGACGACAGACAGGGCAGTGTCAGAAAGACGTTTTGGTTAGTTAACCTTTGTCAGGCTACAAACACACTCACAGAACCAGAGTTACATCCAGATAACTTCTAGTTCCTTATAGCCTGCATGTGTGGGATTTGAATGTGATTAGAACTATCTATCAACTAGCTTATGGTCGTGCAAATACTTCACAAAAGGGCTTTAAAAATATCTTAACATTTACATCAATATGTTAATTCCAAACCCTTTTAAAGATTTTCTTCTGTCTCCTAGAAATTAACTTTATACAATTAATTTGCAATAGCATTGAAGCTTTGAAGGAAACTTAATGTGGACCAGATGTTTGTGTTTTATATCAACATGAGGAAATGTTAATGAATGAATGTTAATACTTTCAATGTCAGTAAGATGTTTGCTCACATCATATTTGTTTTCCAGCAAAATATCCAAAATCTGTTTATAGTGGCAACAACATTCCGAAGCTCTTTGATGGTTGTGTTGAGGCAACAAAAGCAGGTAAACATTTTAGTTTTGGTTTGATAAAGAAAAGTGACTCGACACACAACTTATTAACACACACACACTCTGAAGACAAAGGTGAACGTTATGAACTTTGTATGTCGGCGCTTCATTTTATATTTGTCGGCACAGTGTAACTGGGAAAACTGTTCAGTGCTACAAAAACTTAATTTCACTAAGTCAATTTTTCACGTCAAAGAATTCTTTAATTTTTAAAAGTTGAAATATTCAATAGCCGAACCTTAAATTTGCTGTCAAGGTTTGAGGAGAAGCTGATTTAACATTTGAATTTCTGCACCACTGCAGGATGTTTATCTGTTTGTCTGTTAACTGATTCTCTGAGGGATTAAATCTGGACGACATCAAATTTGTTGTTTTGTCTCTTGTTATGTTCTTCAGGGCATCTGGAACAAAACCAGTCATTTTGTTTGTTAAAGATTTGCTCGAAAAAACAAAACAACCATGAAGTGTTATATTCAGAGGTGAAATTTTATTTTCATATAGAAAGTTCATCTGTACAAAAGAACTGCCATTTAATAGTTATATATTTTATAGAAAAGAAAAAGAATTTAAGTAAAATAATTCATCTAATTACCGACTGTTTGTTCTGCTTTATCTTGTCTGATCACTGAACAGATCCTGTTAAGTACATATTGTTCCAGAAAGTTTTGAAACCCAGAAGAAATGATGCACATCACATCAAATCATAAATGTGTCTATACATTGTTATATACTGAAGCAAACAGACAAATCAGTTTAAATTCGTGTTCATCTGCATTTATGCTGTGATAAACAGTGCTGATCTATGGAGGCAGTTTGGCTTCACAACATCTGAATGAAGGAAAGAATGAAATCCAGGTTCCAGGTGGAGGAGGTGGTGGAGTGTGGAGCAGAAGGAGTGGAGGAGTCTCAGTGTGTCTGCAGAGACTGTGGAGAAGGACAGAGCAGCAGCACAGCAGTCCACACACACTGAGGACACTGGGTCACATCCAGAGGGACACACAGGGACCACGGTGGACTGGACATGGTGTGTGACGGTGGAACTGATCTCAGAGCAGTTCACGCTGCTGCACTGATCATCATCTCTACTTGTTGTGATTCCTCCATCAGTCACTGCTGGATGAACTCTCCTCTCCACTCCACCTCCCAGTGACATGGCCCAGTCAGAGCCTGGAGACACACAAGCTGCTGCTGCTTCAACCTCTGTGGATCATCAGGATGCAGCTCTTCCTCTCTCGTCATCATCACCTCCATCTGATGACAGAAGAAGACAGACAACAGGAGTCAGAAATAAATCAGTGTTTCCAGAGAAAGCTGTCAGTCAGTGAGGCAGCACATCCAGTATAAAGAGCAGCAGGGACTTCAGTCCTGGTCACACCAGAGGAGGAGCAGCTGTGGAGCAGCCAGCTTCTTTTCACCTCTCATCTTAACGTATTGGAGTGAACTCACTGAACTGGAAGCTCACAGACCTGCAGACACTTTGGCCATCAAGTCTGTCCACAGATTTCACTGAAGGACACAGTGGAAATAAAGTGCTGACAGTCCCTGAACGCATCATTACTGCACCAACTGTTTAGTGATGGATTTCCTATTCTTACATGTGAACTGCTGTTCAGTTTAAAAGCTACAATTTCTGATTTGATTTGTCTTTTGGGAAGCTTCTATTGACATTATTTGTACAAAGCTGATAGATAAAGAGGAACTGGTCACCAGCTGAACAGCAGTGTTTCACAGCTTTCTCATTATTTCAGTTTCAAGTCTATTTCACCTCTCTTGCTCTTCTAACCAATGTGATGTCACAGTGTACTGACACAGCCTGTAGTACACTTCTACATCACTGCAGCAAGGTGAGAAGTTGAACCACTGGAGGTCAGAAAAAAAGTTGCTCTTGAAAGACGAACTTTATTTGTGCTGTTCACACAATCCCAGTTTCTTGTTGCACATGATGTTGATAAAGATCAGGACAGATTTGAAGGTGGGACAGTTTGAAGAATGAGGACCTCTGTCTCTATACATCTTGTAAAGCTGTCAGCTGTAATCCAGCTTTATTTCCTGGAGACATGAAGCAAGAATAATAGTCGTCTTCAGGTCAACTCAAATACATGAGCACAACAAGCTTCTGGCTCTGTCTTTCTGTCCAATCCTGAAGCCTGTCACTGTTGTCCAGAGCGGCAAATCAAAGGCAGGCAGAGCAGTAAGAAAAAAAAAAAAAAAGTGGCAAAAAAGAAACAGTACAATGATAATTGTGGGACAGCAAAGTGCCAAAAGCAGACTGACTAAAGTGACCAGAGTGCACGAAGAACGATAGGACAAATGGGAAAAAATAAGTGAGCTGTTGTATAAAGTAAACCTAATACTGAATGAATAAACTGGTTGTTGTGCAATGAACATCAACAATAAGGATCAGAAGGCAGTAAGAGGTGTATGATCTGTTCATTGGTATATCATAGAGAGAGTTCACATCGGAAATACTGCATATTTGATCTTAACTGTGTTGGACTGTACTGATGAAACCAGCAGAGACTGACTCCAATCCTCTACTGACCTCAGAGTCTTCAGTTGACACTGTGGACTCTTCACAAGATCAGACAGCAGCTTCACTCCTGAATCCTGCAGCTCGTTGTTACCCAGATCCAGCTTTGTCAGATGGGAGGGGTTGGACTTCAGAGCTGAGGCCAGAGAATCACAGCTGATCTCTGACAAACTGCAGCCCCAAAATCTGAATAAAGAATAAATGATGATGACTCAAACAGCTGAACCCAACAGGATGCAGGCTCAAAAGTGGAAAATACAAAAAGTGACAAAGAGCTCTCATTAATATTAATCACAACGTGCTGCTGCTGCTTCAATAAAGACGGAGCCACGTCAGCTCTTACACTCTGCATGTCATATCTAGAAAAATAATTTAATTATTTTACTGTCTTGTCCTGTGTTTCATGTCTTGTGATTTCCTGTCTTATTGTGAAACTAACTTCCCCTCTCGTTTCAGGTTGCTTGCCCTTCCTCTTGTGTTTCCCGCCGTTGTGATTGTCAGCCCCGCCCTGATTGTTTCCACCTGATCCCCTTCCTTGTGTATTTAAGTCTGTGTCTCCCCTTGTCTTGTGCCAGATTGTCTTGTCTCGTCATGAGTAAGTCTCTCCAGCCATTTTCCATGCCACATCTTGTCCTCGTCTTTAAGTTTTCAGTTGATACTTTGCCTTGCCTTTTTGCTGATTTGTTCCTCGTTAGAGTGATTTTGAGTTGCATTTTTTCCCATTTTGACTCTTTTTGTTTCCTCGTTGTGAGTGACTTTCATTTGATACTTTTAATAAATAATCTTATTTTGAAAAAGCCCCTCTCTGAGTTTTGCATTTGGGTTAGGGTATTCTCCAATTGTGTCACTGCAGCTCCACCACTGGCTCCATCTATACAAACTCATGTTGTGCAGCCAAACACATACAAACTGATTTAATGTTCCACTCAAAGTCCCATAGTTTTACAAAGACCACAAATATGTCAGAATGAATTTTGAGGAAACAGGAACAAAAGACATTAACAACATTTCTGTTAGAAACAGTGGAGTCATAAAATCAAAGCATCTTCAGTCTAAATTATTCAGTCGAAGCATCACAGCTTCATAAAAATGTTGGAAAATGCAAATATATTTGTTATTGTCCCATATCTGAAACAGAGATTATTTATCCATGCATTTTCATTGATTCTTACAAAAACTATGAGGCGACATTTGAGATGAAAATTTTATGAGGTTCAGAGTGAATCATCCAGTGGAGAGTTTTCTTCTTATATTCA
>JBBMOC010000885.1:0-17383 GCA_037975185.1 Centropyge bicolor | reverse complement strand
ATACTTTGAACTGAGCATACACTGTTATACTGAAATTTTCCATCACACTCCCCCCTTTTGATCATTTCTATTGATCACAATGAATGAATATCCAAAAATTTCCGAGCACAAAGTCGTCCGTAACTGCATTTCACAAGGATTTAAAACAGCTACATCATAAAGCTCGTGAAAGCAAATGGAAAACATTTACATTGCAGCCGAGTCATCAGAGGAGGAGTCATCAGAGTCATAATAAGGGACAGTAAAGAGGTCAGGAATACGGGCTTTGTCCTCACCGTCCGAGTGAGGAGGCTCGGTTTGGACACGGGTGTAACGCAGCATAGTGAGGGTGAACATACGTTGTATCATCAGTTTAATGCAGGGTAGGAGGCAACAAACAACCACGCCTATGAACAACAGAAAGGACAGTACGAAGAGGCACACTTTCTTAAGAATCATCTGCCATGAACCCCCAAAGAACCAATCAAACAGGCCGTTGCCAAATGAGCTCGATTCGCCTCCGGTGCCATGGGAGTCAACATATGACTTAAGGTGTTGTAGGCGCTCCTTAACGGCTGTAAAGTTATGTTTGGAGCTTGGAATATAAGTACAGCAGTGAGTGCCGATGACTTGACATAAACCTCCTTGTTCGGCCAGCAAGAAATCCAGAGCCATTTGGTGTTGCATCAACATTTGTGTTTGCGCTTCATTTTCTGGGTCTTGTTCAAGTTGGTCGACAAGATCCAGGACTATCTGTGTCAAATTATGCAAGGAGAACCAAAGATAATTCACTTGATGCCCTAAACGGGATATGCCCCAAGGCCAGAAAAAAGTCATAACCGGGCCTTCAATGTCACCAAATTCGGGGCGTCCGACCCCCGCCCTGCCACCTGTGGACCTGCGTGTGCGTCTGGAACGGACAACGTGATGATTTTCAATGAAGGAGACGTTGATGATAGACATGGCAGGGTGCAGTTGGACTAGAGCGCAGGTGCCACACCAGCCATAGGGCAGATACCAATGGAGGTGCGGACCGCACTGCCACATAAAATTTGGGGGAGCAAGGCTGAACAACACCATAAACATAGACCTGCTGCCATTGTAAGTGTAATTGACCCTACTTCCTTCTAACCACCAGGTGGTGTTGAGGGACCTACCGCTCGAGGTGTAGTTCATAGAACTGGAAGTCAAGCAGAGGTTAACAGTATGATTACAATTGGAATGATTACTGAGGTGAACAGAGTATTTGGAACAAGGCATGTGAAGGCACAAGGGGTGCACATGGTCAGGATGAGCAGGTACAACACCTTTAAGGTTTGAGGCGTTCGTGGATGCTGCAAAGTTGGTGGGGTCTATCCAGATGCCCCCACCCTGGTACAAATGGTCACACCCGGACATATGAGTATTGTTCCACGGCTTAGAGTCGTTGTATATGTCAGGGAGGAGTCCACGAAGCTGCGCCAGGGCGAGGCCACAAAAAGTGTCAGATTTGTTTGCACCTGCAGCCTGAAATTGCGTGTTCTGTTGTGTACTAGTTGGCATAAGGGAGCAAACATAGCAGTCAGTCAAATTTCCCTTATCAGCAGTCCAGGCCATGGCCCTGAACCACGTGTTCTCTTCCCAGTGGTGGCGATCACTCACACTGTGTCGGGTGGCTGACCTACGTGTCCTAGTGTGTGTGTCATTAACTGGAGAAGTGGAATTTTGATGTTGTTCCGTGTGATGTGGAGTGAGAGAAAATAGAATAGGCAGTACAATGATAATCGACACCATTAACAAGCAGCAAATAGTTCCTCTCATACCACAGAACCCGGGCTGGCGGAATGGATGCCACGGTCGTCTTCGCTCCATGCTGGTGGTCCAGTCGGCTGGTATGAGGGCAGTGTAACTGCGTACGTCAAGTTTTGACGCTCACCCTTGTGGTGACACCCTCGTAGAATGTTTTCCTCAGGAGGAGGTCGAGATGCGACGTCCTCGGGATCAGGTACCTTTCTGCAATGGCTGGCGTGGATCCAAGTGGCTCGTTCAGCAACCTTTACGGCAGTGTGAGTTGTCAGGAGCACCTGGAAGGGTCCCTGCCAGCGTTTGGAGCGCCAGTTCTTCCTCCTGAAGTCCTTCACCACCACATAGTCACCTGGTTGGAGTGAGTGCAATGGAGTAGAGGCCGGCCTGGGCAGCGCGTCCTTCACCTGCTGTCTTATGGAGGACAGAGTGGATGACAGGTTAACACAATATGTTATCATAGCATGCTCACAGAGCTCTGTAGACGGTGGGGGTGACTCTGGTGGATTCAGACCTACGTGAGGGGGTGCTGCAAACAAGATTTCAAAGGGTGACAGGTTAGTTCTCTCTCTTCTCCTCATCCTCATGTACATCAGAACCAGAGGCAGAGCTTTTGTCCAAGGCAAGCCTGTGTCTTCACAGCATTTTGTCAGTTTTGCTTTCAATGTGCCATTTTCTCTTTCCACAGCTCCTCCGCTGGCTGGATGGTATGCACAGTGTGTCTTAAGGTCAAAACCCAAATACTCACTGAGTTGTTGTATGGCCTCGTTCACAAAATGAGAGCCATTGTCACTAGAAATCCTGCTTGGAATACCCCACCGTGGGAGGATTTCCGTCAAGATGGCTTTGGCCACCACACTGGCTGTTTGTTTTGAAGCTGGGAACGCCTCCACCCATTTGGACCACATGTCGACCATTACCAAGCAGTGTGATTTACCTTCTGATGGAGAAAGTTCAATGAAATCCATCATGAGGTGTTCAAACGGTCTTGTAGGTGACTGGTGTGCTGCCTGCTCTGCCACACGTACTGATCTGCCTGCATTATATGTCGCACAGATCATGCAAGCTTGACAATGTTTTTGAGCATATGTGGAGAAACCTTTTGTGAACCATTGTTTTGTAATCTCTTTGAACATCCCCCCTTTTGACACATGGTCTAACCCATGGGCCAATTTAGCATAATGAGGAAAAAAATGTTTAGGTAAGCAGGGTTTTGAGTCTGGACCTGCCCAAATGCCATCAACAGATCTCGCACCGCACCTCCGCCACAGCTGCTTCTCAGCATCAGTAGCAAAAGACTGCATGGCAGAGATGGAGACAGGAAGGTCTGTGGGAGGATGGGGAGTCAATGACAGGGTTTGAGGAAGTGGTCGGCGTGCCGCTGCTTTCGCAGCTGCATCAGCACGTGCATTTCCCCTGGAGATCGCGTCAGAATGTCCCGTGTGAGCAGAGCACTTACACACCGCCACCCTAGATGGAAGCATAATGGCAGACAAGAGATCATTGATCAGATTGTGATGTGCAATGTGTTTGCCAGAGGAGGTGAGGAAATTTCTGTGTTTCCAAAGAGCCCCAAAATCATGTACTACCCCAAAAGCATATCTGGAGTCGGTGTAAATGTTAACAGACTTCCCTTCGGCCAGTTTGCAGGCCTCCGTGAGAGCAATCAGCTCAGCTGCCTGTGCGGAGAGATGACATGGGAGAGGACCAGAGAGAAGAACTTCACTGTCAGAAACAACAGAGTAACCAACACTGTTAGAGCCGGTTTCATTCCTGGAAGCAGAACCATCAACATAAAATACAAAATCAGTGTTAGGGAGAGCGGTGTCAGACAGGTCCAGTCTGGGTGTGCATTGAACCTGCAGCTCAGCCAGGCAGTCATGTTGTTCACCGTCCTGTGGGAGAGGGAGAAGAGTGGCTGGGTTAAGAACATTACATCTTTTCACAGTGACATTAGGCATATCCAGCAGCACAGTGTGATATCTCAGCCACCGAGCAGAAGACAGGTGAGAAGTCTTCTGCTCCAGGAGGATGAGAGACACAGCATGCGGGACGAGCAACGTCACATCCGAGTAGCCCACGATATCTCTGGAGGCGACCAACGCCTTCTCACACGCTGCCACGGCGCGCAGACAGCGTGGGAGCCCCGCAGCCACAGGATCCAATTTGGCTGAGAAATACGCGACCGGACGGAGGCGATCACCGTGGGGCTGTAAGAGAACTGAGGTCATACAGCCCTCTCTCTCGTCCACCGCCTGAGTGTAAGGTTTGGAGGGGTCAGGGAGGCCCAGCACTGGCGCGGACTGTAGGGCCACCTTGAGATTCACGAATGCAGTTTCTGCCTCAGGCGTCCAGGATACATGATCTGAGGACGAGAGGTTTTTCCCATGAATCATTGCGCCTAGAAGGGTCTCATACAGAGCAAAGTTAGGAATGAAGGTGCGACAGTAGGAGCACATGCCCAGGAATGACATGACTTGTTTCTTGGTCTGTGGTTTTGGAAGTGATCGGATAGCTTCAATACGTTTTGGGGATAGAGTCTTGCCTTCCCCTGAAATGTCATGCCCCAGGAAAGTGACAGCCTGTTTAACATATTGCAGTTTTGACAGACTGACTTTGTGGCCCTCGTCTGCTAGGTGCTGTAGCAGCTTGAGTGTGTCCTGTCTGCATTGATCTTGAGTTGGAGCTGCTATGAGCAAATCATCAACGTACTGCAACAATGCAGTACCTGGAGTGAGCACTAGGGGGTCTAAACTGGCTGCCAATGCCTGATTGTAAAGTGATGGAGACTCACAGTAACCTTGGCACAGTCTGGTGAAAGTGTAAGGCTTGCCATTAAAGTTGAATGCAAACCAGAACTGGCTGTCCGGGTGAACAGGAACACTGAAAAAAGCGTTAGACAGGTCAACAACAGAAAACCAAGTTGCATCAGGTGGAATTTGAGACAGCAAAGTGTACGGGTTTGGAACAATTGGTGCTCTTGGAATCACTGCATCATTTACAGCCTTCAAATCCTGCACAAATCTCCATTCTGTAGGCTGACTTTTGTCTCTGATTTTTTTCACAGGAAAAATGGGTGTGCGGACTGGAGAGTCTGAGCAGGGAACAATTACTCCTGCGTTCAGCAGTGAATGGAAGACAGGAGTGATTCCATCAATAGCCTCCTGCTTCAGAGGATATTGTTGTTTGCAGGGCCGGAAAGAAGATTTTGCTGTGATTTTAACCGGAGCACAGTTTTTTATGAGACCCACGTCATATTTGCTTTTGGCCCACAATGTGTCAGGGAGAGAAGTCAGATCAGGTGACACGTCTCCAGGCAGAGACAAAAAGGTGTGTACTGGAGAGAGATTGCCATCATCCAGTAGAAACACAGAGCGAAGTACATTGATGGTGCAATGCATAGGTCTCTTGTAATAACCAGAGGATGGTGAAAACTGCACTTGTGGGTCAGCTGTGGGTTGCCAGTCTGTGATGCGAGTGCAGCGCCTCACAAACACTCCCACGTCCTGCCACTGTGCTGTAGGAGACTTGGAGAGAGAGATGTGAGGGCTGGATGCAGTAACAGTGAACAAAGGCAGCTGTGTATTGGTGAGCGTCACAGAGACTGCACTTATAGTGTCTGACCAATACATATCTGCAGTATGTAAGACATCATTGAGATTGTGGTAAAACTTTGTTTCATATTCATCATCAGAACCTCGCGAGACATGTGCTGTGCAATGTAAGCTTTCTGCTCTCATAAAGTCAGCATGAGGTGAGACAACATGTCTAGATTTTGTCATCAGGTGAGAGGCAATGGGATGTGAAATCTTCCATTGGTACACGTACAACGGAGTACATGGACTGTACTGAACCATCGTGTGCACAGTGTTTTGCGGTTCTCTTACCACTCTCAGGCCCTCAGGCGTAGACACCAGACCAATGCGCAGCGACACCATGAGATCTCGTGCTAACAGATTGACCGGACAATGGGGAGACAGCAAGAACCCATGTTTAATAGAAACCTCATCCCCATCAATAGTGCTAATGCACGTGAGTGGCATAGTGAACTTTTCTTTGACTATGTCTCCTGTTGCCCCTTGGGAATGGATAAAATGGCCACTTAGCTTAGCATTAGGCAGGTGTCTCGACTGAATGACCGAGTGTGTGGCACCTGAATCTACCAGAAAAGAGAAGTCTGTTCCCCCTATCTTAAGTGTAGTCATGGGCATGCGTAAGAATGCATCAGTGTGGAATTTTGCATATGTTCCTACTACAGGTGGCTTTTGTCTTTCTAAATGAGCGATTGCCTGCTCTATCAGAGCTAGTTGTGTCTGTGCATCAGCAGGGGTTAGTGCAGAAAGCAAATCTTCATTGCAAGCGCGTGTGTGTGTGTGTGTATCACTTCCCTCTGTCTGAGTGCAGGTCAGCTTTTGGCTCGTCTCCTCTCCCCGTGCCCCTGCCTCCTCCTCCTCTCAGTCTGAGCCGGTGCTGGGCTGGTTGGGTCTGGTTGTAGTGTTCTCTGGATTGTCCGGGCAGTCTCTGGCCCAGTGCCCATCTTTTCCGCAGATGAAACATCCAGTTGTCCACCCGGTGTGATCACGTACGCGGCCAAAGCCGCCACGTCCTGGACCTCCTCGGCCACGTGCTCGACCTCTATGGCCGCGGCCACGCCCTGGAGCTTGCACCACTGATGATACAGCCTGCAGCATGGTTAGCTGTGCTTCGTCCTGCAGCTTACGTCGTCTGTCTCCCTCTTTCTCCGTCTTCTGGCGTAGGCGGGATTCTGCATGTTCAGCATGGCGTTTGACCTCGGCCAAACGGGCAGTCTGCAGGCCTATGCAGCTGATCTCTACTGCACGTTTGATTGGTGGCAGTAAGCCAGCTACCAGGCAGTGGCGCATGTGTGTCTCCCAGGCCCCCGGTGCTTCGCCTCTCTGTGGTGGTTCGGGAATGCCACTGTTGTCGTTAAAGGTGTGCAGGAGGCGGTGGTAGTAATCCTCAACAGACTCTCCGTCGCGCTGCATGCACGAGGAGATTTTTGACATGTCCACTCTGATTGGGAAGGCAGCTTTGAGTGCGTTTTTGATGTCGGTCAGCTTCTGCCTGTATGCCGCATTATCATGGTGCTCATACTCAACAGTGTTCAGTCTCTCATTTCCTTCACAGGCATTTTTGACCTTAGCATAGTCTGTGGGACCCAACTTTATCAACAGCAGGCGTCTGATCTCTGGCATGGTGGGGTGAAACTCAGCACAGAAGACTCCAAACTCCTCTCCGAATCTTTCACCTGAAGCTTTGTGATCTGGCAGGTGTTTCATGGCCTCTTTCATGTCCGCCTCAGTCCATGGGCGAAAAACAACCATGGGTCCAGCTGCTCCAGCGACCTGGACCATCGGGGCTTGGAATATTGGGTGCTGTTGGAGGCTCTCCCCTGCGACATAGGAGCGAGTGCGAATTGGTGAGAACTGAACTTCTGGCCCCTTGCCAAAGGGATTCATTGGTGACCAGCCCGTGGTGGAGTCAGCCGTCTGCCCTGCTCGAACCCCAAGCGCCCCCTCGGGCTCGTCCAGCTTCAGGGCAGGTGGCAACTGGGCCGCAGGTGAGACATCTGGCGAGGACACTGCTGGCTGCGCTGTAGGTGAAGCTGTGGTCCGCTGTGTGGTGGCAGGCTGGTACGGTGGAGGGGTTGGTTGAGGCGGCAGCAGCGGGCACGAGTCGAGGAGAGGACCCTTGTGACCAGACAGACAGGGATACAGCTTAGATTTTTCCTTTTTATTTACATTCTTATCCTCATTAACACTCATTTTCACCATTTGACCTTGTAACTGCTTTCTGGCTCTCGCTTCAGCCTCTTTCTCCCACATTTCTAAACACTCTCTCTGTTCATCTGCTTCTCTCCATGCACTAGTTTTGACTCTCTTTTTCTTTTTCAATTCATCTTTTTCTTTTTCCAATTTTTCTCTGAGTCTCCTAAGTTCTGACTGACTGAACGAGCCTCCATTTGGAAACCCATGTTTTTGTGACCAATCATTGAGAAATTTCACTGCATTTGGTGAATATTTGTTCGTCATGACATCCACTATGTGACCCTCCGGAGGAGGTGGTGATTTTCCACTCCTACTTCCCATCTTATGAAGAGCTCTTCGTTGCAGCCTTGAATCAAAATTCAATCTGCTTTAGACACAGACGTCTCTGTGAATTCAGTTTCTTATTTAGTATCGGGGTTAAAAACTTGTTTAAAACTTTCCCCGCGGCCCCAGGCCGGCGGTCCCAGACCGTAGTTTCTTATTTGTTTTCGGGGTTAAAAACCTTAAACTATCCCCGTGGCCCCAGGCCTTCGGTCCCAGACCGTAGTTTCTTATTTGTTTTCGGGGTTAAAAACATTAAACTATCCCCGGGAAAATCACCTTGTCCCCTAGTGATGCATGAGTTTCAAATACACACTCTCAAATCAAACAGTTATTTTATGTCAGTCAAGGTCAGAAAATATACATCTCACCAAGTCAGGGGTTTTTCTCTGGCGGCTCAATCAGCCCGTTGGATATCTGCGGCGACGGCCCGTCCTCCCAGTCAACGGCCCTCTCTCTCTGCAGTCTAAGGAGGTAGAGGTGGAATCATATTCCAGATGATCAGTCACCGTTGCTTTTAGGAGTCCAGGTGGCCACCGAGATATCCTGTTCGTGACGCCAAGTTTGTAGTGGAAATTAATTGAGCCACTCTTGTGAGATGAGAAATCAAACACTCAGTCAAACATCATTGTCTTTGTCGTGGTCAGTCAGCCCTGCGCAGAGCGAGACTCTCCGCCTGGCAGCATAAGAGTCTCTCCCCCCCAGCACTGTGCCACTCTTTATTCAGAAAACAACAGGAAGTCATATAAGGCACACTACCATATCTGGTTATAAAGTCACGCTATTCTCTTGTGCTGGCTCAGAATGCGGCAGCTGTTGTTCACCCATTGTGTGGGTGCACCTCTCCCCCAGGTCTCCGTGCGGAGCCAAGGGCCTTTCCCATCATTGCCATTCAGTTGCTCAAGATAAGCAGTTACCTTGACCGCACTCTGCATCAGCACAAGATAAGACTAGAACAAGATGGTCTCACAGAGTAAGACACAAAGAAATGTTAAAACTTTAAACTGAGCATACACTGTTATACTTGTTATACTTTGAACTGAGCATACACTGTTATACTGAAATTTTCCATCACACTCCCCCCTTTTGATCATTTCTATTGATCACAATGAATGAATATCCAAAAATTTCCGAGCACAAAGTCGTCCGTAACTGCATTTCACAAGGATTTAAAACAGCTACATCATAAAGCTCGTGAAAGCAAATGGAAAACATTTACATTGCAGCCGAGTCATCAGAGGAGGAGTCATCAGAGTCATAATAAGGGACAGTAAAGAGGTCAGGAATACGGGCTTTGTCCTCACCGTCCGAGTGAGGAGGCTCGGTTTGGACACGGGTGTAACGCAGCATAGTGAGGGTGAACATACGTTGTATCATCAGTTTAATGCAGGGTAGGAGGCAACAAACAACCACGCCTATGAACAACAGAAAGGACAGTACGAAGAGGCACACTTTCTTAAGAATCATCTGCCATGAACCCCCAAAGAACCAATCAAACAGGCCGTTGCCAAATGAGCTCGATTCGCCTCCGGTGCCATGGGAGTCAACATATGACTTAAGGTGTTGTAGGCGCTCCTTAACGGCTGTAAAGTTATGTTTGGAGCTTGGAATATAAGTACAGCAGTGAGTGCCGATGACTTGACATAAACCTCCTTGTTCGGCCAGCAAGAAATCCAGAGCCATTTGGTGTTGCATCAACATTTGTGTTTGCGCTTCATTTTCTGGGTCTTGTTCAAGTTGGTCGACAAGATCCAGGACTATCTGTGTCAAATTATGCAAGGAGAACCAAAGATAATTCACTTGATGCCCTAAACGGGATATGCCCCAAGGCCAGAAAAAAGTCATAACCGGGCCTTCAATGTCACCAAATTCGGGGCGTCCGACCCCCGCCCTGCCACCTGTGGACCTGCGTGTGCGTCTGGAACGGACAACGTGATGATTTTCAATGAAGGAGACGTTGATGATAGACATGGCAGGGTGCAGTTGGACTAGAGCGCAGGTGCCACACCAGCCATAGGGCAGATACCAATGGAGGTGCGGACCGCACTGCCACATAAAATTTGGGGGAGCAAGGCTGAACAACACCATAAACATAGACCTGCTGCCATTGTAAGTGTAATTGACCCTACTTCCTTCTAACCACCAGGTGGTGTTGAGGGACCTACCGCTCGAGGTGTAGTTCATAGAACTGGAAGTCAAGCAGAGGTTAACAGTATGATTACAATTGGAATGATTACTGAGGTGAACAGAGTATTTGGAACAAGGCATGTGAAGGCACAAGGGGTGCACATGGTCAGGATGAGCAGGTACAACACCTTTAAGGTTTGAGGCGTTCGTGGATGCTGCAAAGTTGGTGGGGTCTATCCAGATGCCCCCACCCTGGTACAAATGGTCACACCCGGACATATGAGTATTGTTCCACGGCTTAGAGTCGTTGTATATGTCAGGGAGGAGTCCACGAAGCTGCGCCAGGGCGAGGCCACAAAAAGTGTCAGATTTGTTTGCACCTGCAGCCTGAAATTGCGTGTTCTGTTGTGTACTAGTTGGCATAAGGGAGCAAACATAGCAGTCAGTCAAATTTCCCTTATCAGCAGTCCAGGCCATGGCCCTGAACCACGTGTTCTCTTCCCAGTGGTGGCGATCACTCACACTGTGTCGGGTGGCTGACCTACGTGTCCTAGTGTGTGTGTCATTAACTGGAGAAGTGGAATTTTGATGTTGTTCCGTGTGATGTGGAGTGAGAGAAAATAGAATAGGCAGTACAATGATAATCGACACCATTAACAAGCAGCAAATAGTTCCTCTCATACCACAGAACCCGGGCTGGCGGAATGGATGCCACGGTCGTCTTCGCTCCATGCTGGTGGTCCAGTCGGCTGGTATGAGGGCAGTGTAACTGCGTACGTCAAGTTTTGACGCTCACCCTTGTGGTGACACCCTCGTAGAATGTTTTCCTCAGGAGGAGGTCGAGATGCGACGTCCTCGGGATCAGGTACCTTTCTGCAATGGCTGGCGTGGATCCAAGTGGCTCGTTCAGCAACCTTTACGGCAGTGTGAGTTGTCAGGAGCACCTGGAAGGGTCCCTGCCAGCGTTTGGAGCGCCAGTTCTTCCTCCTGAAGTCCTTCACCACCACATAGTCACCTGGTTGGAGTGAGTGCAATGGAGTAGAGGCCGGCCTGGGCAGCGCGTCCTTCACCTGCTGTCTTATGGAGGACAGAGTGGATGACAGGTTAACACAATATGTTATCATAGCATGCTCACAGAGCTCTGTAGACGGTGGGGGTGACTCTGGTGGATTCAGACCTACGTGAGGGGGTGCTGCAAACAAGATTTCAAAGGGTGACAGGTTAGTTCTCTCTCTTCTCCTCATCCTCATGTACATCAGAACCAGAGGCAGAGCTTTTGTCCAAGGCAAGCCTGTGTCTTCACAGCATTTTGTCAGTTTTGCTTTCAATGTGCCATTTTCTCTTTCCACAGCTCCTCCGCTGGCTGGATGGTATGCACAGTGTGTCTTAAGGTCAAAACCCAAATACTCACTGAGTTGTTGTATGGCCTCGTTCACAAAATGAGAGCCATTGTCACTAGAAATCCTGCTTGGAATACCCCACCGTGGGAGGATTTCCGTCAAGATGGCTTTGGCCACCACACTGGCTGTTTGTTTTGAAGCTGGGAACGCCTCCACCCATTTGGACCACATGTCGACCATTACCAAGCAGTGTGATTTACCTTCTGATGGAGAAAGTTCAATGAAATCCATCATGAGGTGTTCAAACGGTCTTGTAGGTGACTGGTGTGCTGCCTGCTCTGCCACACGTACTGATCTGCCTGCATTATATGTCGCACAGATCATGCAAGCTTGACAATGTTTTTGAGCATATGTGGAGAAACCTTTTGTGAACCATTGTTTTGTAATCTCTTTGAACATCCCCCCTTTTGACACATGGTCTAACCCATGGGCCAATTTAGCATAATGAGGAAAAAAATGTTTAGGTAAGCAGGGTTTTGAGTCTGGACCTGCCCAAATGCCATCAACAGATCTCGCACCGCACCTCCGCCACAGCTGCTTCTCAGCATCAGTAGCAAAAGACTGCATGGCAGAGATGGAGACAGGAAGGTCTGTGGGAGGATGGGGAGTCAATGACAGGGTTTGAGGAAGTGGTCGGCGTGCCGCTGCTTTCGCAGCTGCATCAGCACGTGCATTTCCCCTGGAGATCGCGTCAGAATGTCCCGTGTGAGCAGAGCACTTACACACCGCCACCCTAGATGGAAGCATAATGGCAGACAAGAGATCATTGATCAGATTGTGATGTGCAATGTGTTTGCCAGAGGAGGTGAGGAAATTTCTGTGTTTCCAAAGAGCCCCAAAATCATGTACTACCCCAAAAGCATATCTGGAGTCGGTGTAAATGTTAACAGACTTCCCTTCGGCCAGTTTGCAGGCCTCCGTGAGAGCAATCAGCTCAGCTGCCTGTGCGGAGAGATGACATGGGAGAGGACCAGAGAGAAGAACTTCACTGTCAGAAACAACAGAGTAACCAACACTGTTAGAGCCGGTTTCATTCCTGGAAGCAGAACCATCAACATAAAATACAAAATCAGTGTTAGGGAGAGCGGTGTCAGACAGGTCCAGTCTGGGTGTGCATTGAACCTGCAGCTCAGCCAGGCAGTCATGTTGTTCACCGTCCTGTGGGAGAGGGAGAAGAGTGGCTGGGTTAAGAACATTACATCTTTTCACAGTGACATTAGGCATATCCAGCAGCACAGTGTGATATCTCAGCCACCGAGC
The DNA here is from genome assembly GCA_037975185.1 of Centropyge bicolor. Taxonomy (NCBI): domain Eukaryota; kingdom Metazoa; phylum Chordata; class Actinopteri; family Pomacanthidae; genus Centropyge; species Centropyge bicolor. The sequence continues at coordinate 4,725 of JBBMOC010000885.1, read as the reverse complement.
AGAAGACAGGTGAGAAGTCTTCTGCTCCAGGAGGATGAGAGACACAGCATGCGGGACGAGCAACGTCACATCCGAGTAGCCCACGATATCTCTGGAGGCGACCAACGCCTTCTCACACGCTGCCACGGCGCGCAGACAGCGTGGGAGCCCCGCAGCCACAGGATCCAATTTGGCTGAGAAATACGCGACCGGACGGAGGCGATCACCGTGGGGCTGTAAGAGAACTGAGGTCATACAGCCCTCTCTCTCGTCCACCGCCTGAGTGTAAGGTTTGGAGGGGTCAGGGAGGCCCAGCACTGGCGCGGACTGTAGGGCCACCTTGAGATTCACGAATGCAGTTTCTGCCTCAGGCGTCCAGGATACATGATCTGAGGACGAGAGGTTTTTCCCATGAATCATTGCGCCTAGAAGGGTCTCATACAGAGCAAAGTTAGGAATGAAGGTGCGACAGTAGGAGCACATGCCCAGGAATGACATGACTTGTTTCTTGGTCTGTGGTTTTGGAAGTGATCGGATAGCTTCAATACGTTTTGGGGATAGAGTCTTGCCTTCCCCTGAAATGTCATGCCCCAGGAAAGTGACAGCCTGTTTAACATATTGCAGTTTTGACAGACTGACTTTGTGGCCCTCGTCTGCTAGGTGCTGTAGCAGCTTGAGTGTGTCCTGTCTGCATTGATCTTGAGTTGGAGCTGCTATGAGCAAATCATCAACGTACTGCAACAATGCAGTACCTGGAGTGAGCACTAGGGGGTCTAAACTGGCTGCCAATGCCTGATTGTAAAGTGATGGAGACTCACAGTAACCTTGGCACAGTCTGGTGAAAGTGTAAGGCTTGCCATTAAAGTTGAATGCAAACCAGAACTGGCTGTCCGGGTGAACAGGAACACTGAAAAAAGCGTTAGACAGGTCAACAACAGAAAACCAAGTTGCATCAGGTGGAATTTGAGACAGCAAAGTGTACGGGTTTGGAACAATTGGTGCTCTTGGAATCACTGCATCATTTACAGCCTTCAAATCCTGCACAAATCTCCATTCTGTAGGCTGACTTTTGTCTCTGATTTTTTTCACAGGAAAAATGGGTGTGCGGACTGGAGAGTCTGAGCAGGGAACAATTACTCCTGCGTTCAGCAGTGAATGGAAGACAGGAGTGATTCCATCAATAGCCTCCTGCTTCAGAGGATATTGTTGTTTGCAGGGCCGGAAAGAAGATTTTGCTGTGATTTTAACCGGAGCACAGTTTTTTATGAGACCCACGTCATATTTGCTTTTGGCCCACAATGTGTCAGGGAGAGAAGTCAGATCAGGTGACACGTCTCCAGGCAGAGACAAAAAGGTGTGTACTGGAGAGAGATTGCCATCATCCAGTAGAAACACAGAGCGAAGTACATTGATGGTGCAATGCATAGGTCTCTTGTAATAACCAGAGGATGGTGAAAACTGCACTTGTGGGTCAGCTGTGGGTTGCCAGTCTGTGATGCGAGTGCAGCGCCTCACAAACACTCCCACGTCCTGCCACTGTGCTGTAGGAGACTTGGAGAGAGAGATGTGAGGGCTGGATGCAGTAACAGTGAACAAAGGCAGCTGTGTATTGGTGAGCGTCACAGAGACTGCACTTATAGTGTCTGACCAATACATATCTGCAGTATGTAAGACATCATTGAGATTGTGGTAAAACTTTGTTTCATATTCATCATCAGAACCTCGCGAGACATGTGCTGTGCAATGTAAGCTTTCTGCTCTCATAAAGTCAGCATGAGGTGAGACAACATGTCTAGATTTTGTCATCAGGTGAGAGGCAATGGGATGTGAAATCTTCCATTGGTACACGTACAACGGAGTACATGGACTGTACTGAACCATCGTGTGCACAGTGTTTTGCGGTTCTCTTACCACTCTCAGGCCCTCAGGCGTAGACACCAGACCAATGCGCAGCGACACCATGAGATCTCGTGCTAACAGATTGACCGGACAATGGGGAGACAGCAAGAACCCATGTTTAATAGAAACCTCATCCCCATCAATAGTGCTAATGCACGTGAGTGGCATAGTGAACTTTTCTTTGACTATGTCTCCTGTTGCCCCTTGGGAATGGATAAAATGGCCACTTAGCTTAGCATTAGGCAGGTGTCTCGACTGAATGACCGAGTGTGTGGCACCTGAATCTACCAGAAAAGAGAAGTCTGTTCCCCCTATCTTAAGTGTAGTCATGGGCATGCGTAAGAATGCATCAGTGTGGAATTTTGCATATGTTCCTACTACAGGTGGCTTTTGTCTTTCTAAATGAGCGATTGCCTGCTCTATCAGAGCTAGTTGTGTCTGTGCATCAGCAGGGGTTAGTGCAGAAAGCAAATCTTCATTGCAAGCGCGTGTGTGTGTGTGTGTATCACTTCCCTCTGTCTGAGTGCAGGTCAGCTTTTGGCTCGTCTCCTCTCCCCGTGCCCCTGCCTCCTCCTCCTCTCAGTCTGAGCCGGTGCTGGGCTGGTTGGGTCTGGTTGTAGTGTTCTCTGGATTGTCCGGGCAGTCTCTGGCCCAGTGCCCATCTTTTCCGCAGATGAAACATCCAGTTGTCCACCCGGTGTGATCACGTACGCGGCCAAAGCCGCCACGTCCTGGACCTCCTCGGCCACGTGCTCGACCTCTATGGCCGCGGCCACGCCCTGGAGCTTGCACCACTGATGATACAGCCTGCAGCATGGTTAGCTGTGCTTCGTCCTGCAGCTTACGTCGTCTGTCTCCCTCTTTCTCCGTCTTCTGGCGTAGGCGGGATTCTGCATGTTCAGCATGGCGTTTGACCTCGGCCAAACGGGCAGTCTGCAGGCCTATGCAGCTGATCTCTACTGCACGTTTGATTGGTGGCAGTAAGCCAGCTACCAGGCAGTGGCGCATGTGTGTCTCCCAGGCCCCCGGTGCTTCGCCTCTCTGTGGTGGTTCGGGAATGCCACTGTTGTCGTTAAAGGTGTGCAGGAGGCGGTGGTAGTAATCCTCAACAGACTCTCCGTCGCGCTGCATGCACGAGGAGATTTTTGACATGTCCACTCTGATTGGGAAGGCAGCTTTGAGTGCGTTTTTGATGTCGGTCAGCTTCTGCCTGTATGCCGCATTATCATGGTGCTCATACTCAACAGTGTTCAGTCTCTCATTTCCTTCACAGGCATTTTTGACCTTAGCATAGTCTGTGGGACCCAACTTTATCAACAGCAGGCGTCTGATCTCTGGCATGGTGGGGTGAAACTCAGCACAGAAGACTCCAAACTCCTCTCCGAATCTTTCACCTGAAGCTTTGTGATCTGGCAGGTGTTTCATGGCCTCTTTCATGTCCGCCTCAGTCCATGGGCGAAAAACAACCATGGGTCCAGCTGCTCCAGCGACCTGGACCATCGGGGCTTGGAATATTGGGTGCTGTTGGAGGCTCTCCCCTGCGACATAGGAGCGAGTGCGAATTGGTGAGAACTGAACTTCTGGCCCCTTGCCAAAGGGATTCATTGGTGACCAGCCCGTGGTGGAGTCAGCCGTCTGCCCTGCTCGAACCCCAAGCGCCCCCTCGGGCTCGTCCAGCTTCAGGGCAGGTGGCAACTGGGCCGCAGGTGAGACATCTGGCGAGGACACTGCTGGCTGCGCTGTAGGTGAAGCTGTGGTCCGCTGTGTGGTGGCAGGCTGGTACGGTGGAGGGGTTGGTTGAGGCGGCAGCAGCGGGCACGAGTCGAGGAGAGGACCCTTGTGACCAGACAGACAGGGATACAGCTTAGATTTTTCCTTTTTATTTACATTCTTATCCTCATTAACACTCATTTTCACCATTTGACCTTGTAACTGCTTTCTGGCTCTCGCTTCAGCCTCTTTCTCCCACATTTCTAAACACTCTCTCTGTTCATCTGCTTCTCTCCATGCACTAGTTTTGACTCTCTTTTTCTTTTTCAATTCATCTTTTTCTTTTTCCAATTTTTCTCTGAGTCTCCTAAGTTCTGACTGACTGAACGAGCCTCCATTTGGAAACCCATGTTTTTGTGACCAATCATTGAGAAATTTCACTGCATTTGGTGAATATTTGTTCGTCATGACATCCACTATGTGACCCTCCGGAGGAGGTGGTGATTTTCCACTCCTACTTCCCATCTTATGAAGAGCTCTTCGTTGCAGCCTTGAATCAAAATTCAATCTGCTTTAGACACAGACGTCTCTGTGAATTCAGTTTCTTATTTAGTATCGGGGTTAAAAACTTGTTTAAAACTTTCCCCGCGGCCCCAGGCCGGCGGTCCCAGACCGTAGTTTCTTATTTGTTTTCGGGGTTAAAAACCTTAAACTATCCCCGTGGCCCCAGGCCTTCGGTCCCAGACCGTAGTTTCTTATTTGTTTTCGGGGTTAAAAACATTAAACTATCCCCGGGAAAATCACCTTGTCCCCTAGTGATGCATGAGTTTCAAATACACACTCTCAAATCAAACAGTTATTTTATGTCAGTCAAGGTCAGAAAATATACATCTCACCAAGTCAGGGGTTTTTCTCTGGCGGCTCAATCAGCCCGTTGGATATCTGCGGCGACGGCCCGTCCTCCCAGTCAACGGCCCTCTCTCTCTGCAGTCTAAGGAGGTAGAGGTGGAATCATATTCCAGATGATCAGTCACCGTTGCTTTTAGGAGTCCAGGTGGCCACCGAGATATCCTGTTCGTGACGCCAAGTTTGTAGTGGAAATTAATTGAGCCACTCTTGTGAGATGAGAAATCAAAC
>JBBMOC010000884.1:0-17394 GCA_037975185.1 Centropyge bicolor | reverse complement strand
CACACACACACACACACACACACACACACACACACACACACACACACTCTTCAGTGAGTAGTAGCTATAATTAGAGCAGCTGTGTTCAACCTGAGGGGTCGGGCCCCTCTGAGGGGTCCACAGATAAATCTGAAGGGTCGTCAGATGATTAATGGGAGAGAAAAGAAGAAGAAGAAAAAGCTCTGACACACAAACCTGATTCCAGTTTTCTGGACTTTAATCTTTCCCTTTTCTAAAATATTGGATCATTTTGTACAATGCACTTCGTTACTTTCCACCATGGAGAATGCAGTGATGTGATTGGACGGTTCCAGATGAGTGACAGGTGTGTGTGACGGTGACCTGCAGGCAGGTGAAGGTCCACCTGCAGACGCTGATGGAGAACAAGATGAGGCTCCGCAAGCTGCAGGCTGCTGACGACAAGGCCGGGAGACTCAGGTAACACGCACACACACACGCACACACACTGGAAAAATGTGTGTGTCTCCTTGCAGAGATGTAGTTTCACTGTGTGAAATGTTAAAGACTGCAGAACCAGACTCACAGTCCAGAATCAGCTCAAAGAGCTTCCAGAGCTTTCAGCGCTTCATCGGTGGTCATGTGACCAGAAGGTGGCGCTGTGGCCCTCCTCACATGTCGCTCAGGACATGGACCAAACATGAGGAGGATTTGATGGAGACTCATGTTGATCAGATGAGTTTCATGCTGCTGGAACCTTCTCAGGCGTCCCAGTGTTTGAGGCTCATCTACAGACGTTGGACAGACGGAGGATGTTGTGTGTTTGTAGATCACTGTGACGGAGGGGAGGTCGTTTAAGACAGGGTGAGCATCAAGATGTGGAATTGATAATAAGATGTCTGAAATGACTGGAGGATAATTAATGCTGCATTCATGTGTTCATGGCTTTAAGGTTGCAGCTGCTGAAGATGGAGCTGAGTTTAACGACTGAACTGGCCTGTGGGTGGATTAACATGTGTTATTATATCATCATTTATGTGGTGATAATATTTGGTATTGAAGATCTGGAAACTTTGAAATACATTTTCATACATTTAGTGACTTTGTGTCTGATCAGGAAACTGGTGGAGAAGTACGAGGAGATCCACACCCGCAGGAGGGAACTGAGGAGCCGCCATTTTGAAAAAGTCAGCCTGGACGTTGAGAATGTAAGAAAAGACGAACTCACTGAATTTAATTCCTGTTTTATTGGATTTACCCTCCGAACACAAACAGCTTCTCTTCATGGATTTGTGTCTAATTAATCCTCTTATGTTAAACCTCCTCTGGATGTTTCCAGTCAGTTCTCTCTGTGACTCACTGCAGGTTTGAAGTCAGATGAGCTTCACTGGTTTTCACAAAGAACCAATTAGGTCTTTTCCTGCAAACAGAGGCAGCCAATCCAGAAGCAGGATGACGGCAAGGAGTCGGAGTCAGAGTCCGAACTGAACGGTGAGAAAAGGAAATCATCAGAGTTTAGTTTGATTCATTGTTCATTCAGTCACATTTTCAATTTACAAATCAACGAAATGTGGAAACAGCAGAGATGAAAGGTGGCGAAGAAGACCTCCTGACTCCTGCTGCTTCTTCCACTGGAGACAACACAGATCTGTGACAGACGCAGACTCATGCAGACACAACAGCCACTCCAGTGTGTCACAGCCTGTAGGTGGCGCTGCAGTCAGCGCTCGGTGTGACTGAGGGAACCAAACATGTTTGAGCTGCAGCTCATCACCGACTTCATCGAGGTCTGAGTGCACCGAGCCTCTGTCCTCCTGACGCTCAGAGAGAAAATCTGAAAGATTAAAATTCAAAGTCTTTCATCAGAGGAGACGTCACCTTTTCCAAACAGTCAGCGTCTCGTCTCTGATCTCAGCTTCAGACGCTCCAGCCTTCACATCCTCAAACAGTTTCCATCCTCCACAAGCTCATTAAAGGGCCTGAGACCTCTCTCACACACACACACACACACACACCTCACACACACCTCACACACACACACACACACACACACACCTCACACACACCTCACACACACACACACACACACACACACACACACACACACACACACACACGCACACACACACACCTCACACACCTCACACACACACACACACACACACACACACACACACACACACGCACACACCTCACACACACCTCACACACACACACACACACGCACATCTCACACACACACGCACACACCTCACACACACACACACGCACATCTCACACACACACACGCACAGCACAGAGCTTTAAAATTCTCAATGAACATTTTCAGCTTCTACACAAACAGATACATGACTTCAGCGTCACGTGGTGCTGGAGCTCGGCCAATCAGCTTTCAGAGACTCGTTTGTGTCACAGCGACGGTCGTCATGTTATCAGCATCAGGTCGAATGGAGCCGCTCAGCACAGGTTGGCATCAGATCTGTGGCCGCTCTCAGTTCGATCATGGTGACAGGGCTTTGATTCACCTGCTGGATGATTAATTCACACTGCAGCTCGTCCGCTCCTGTGAAAAGAGTTTCATGGATTTTATAGCTGTCGTCGTTAATCTGCTGCGAGCTGGTTCTTCCTGATGTTCCTACAGGACATTCGATTTGAGGTCGTGGTTCAAACGTAGATCAGAGTTGAGCAGCGTCTCTCGGTCGACGTGTCTGAAGTCTTTCAGGTTTCATTTCAGCCTCCTTCAGTTTTATATGGCTGTGACTTTCTGTCACTTCCCAGAACCCCGCCCACTCTCCGATCACATCCGTGTGATTGGCTGCCGGGGAGGAAGAGACTGTCACATGAATTAAACATCTTCCATCTTTAAACTCTCAGAGCAGAAACAAATATCCAGACGGAGCCACTGATGAACCAATCAGAGAGCTGCCTGCCCCCCCAGCCCCAACATGACTCAGAGAGGACTGGCTCCCGTCTACACCTGGTCTTAACACTGGTCTGTGTGTGTGTGTGTGTGTGTGTGTGTGTTCAGATATCCCAGGACGGATTTGATTCCTGTTCAGAAGATGAAGCAGCAGAAACACCTGCAGAGACACTTTACCTGTCGGACCCACAGGTGAGTCCACCTGCTGCTCTGTGCTCAGTCACTGGGCTCGTCTGACTCATCTGACTCATCTGTCTGTGTCTGTAACAGTCTGCAGGTTTGTTCTGTTGCTCGGAGCAAACCAACACTGTGAAGGTGTCACTTTGGATCATGTGACCACATTTCTCACTGGTTTCAATAATCGATCGATCAATGGAGAAAATGATGAGCAGCTGAATCCAGGATGAACAGAATCATTAGTTTCAGTCCTGAACACAACAGTTCAACCTGAGGAAACATCCTGCTCTGACAGAAGCTGAACAGAGGAACAGACACAGGTTGATGCTTTGGACACTTGGAGGACGTTTGACTGGTTAAACATGATCTACAATTCTAATGATATAATACTGAAATATTATGATCTGTATTACAGACAGGGGACCAGTTCATTATCTCACCCAAACGTCCAGAAACAGATCCAAACTTTATTCATCACCTAACTGATAACACTCATTTCACCACTGATTCATTCTGGATTCTCTGGATCTATAATTCTATCATCACTGTAATGGATCAATAAAACCCACACATGTGGACGATGGTGTGAACTGAGACACAAACAGGATCAGTGCTGTGCTTCTGTGTTTGTGCTCAGCTCGTCCTCATTATCATCCAGTGTTAAAAAGGCCACATATTATTATGTATAGCTCCTAATTAGGGCAGCAGAGTATAATGTGTGTGTGTGGGTGTGTGTGTGTGAGTATTAGCGCGGATTAGCATGAAACACACAATGGGGATTTTCCAGGCGGAGGCTGAGAAGCAGCTTTGATTTCAGCTGCTGGTTTCATGGTTTTAATGTGACGTTTGGGCTCAAATTATCATAATCTGATGCTCACACACTGAGCTGAGGCCTGGAGTCCACTAATTAGACACACACACACACACACACACACACACACACACAGAAGGACGGGGTGTCCTGACCTGCTCTTAACTAAGATTCACATTATCAGCAGCTTATTTGCTTTTAAAGAAAAGAATCCAAAAAGTGCTCAAATGCATTTTTCCTGCTGACGGATCATTTGAACCAGAGCGAAACAGTTCTGGTGTGTTTTTAAAACCAAAGTTCACAAAGCTGCGGCTCAGCTCAGAGCGAAGGAGAGACTCAGAGGAAGCCAAGCAAGAACAGAATGAAATGAGTTTGAAAGGGCTGCTGAGCTGCTTTCTCCTGTCAGTGTTTACTGTCTGCTCCTGTTTACTGCTCTGTTGTCTTTGCTGCTGGACAAGCGAATCCACTGAGGACGATTAAAGGAACATCTGATCTTAAAGAGAGCGAGAGACTGAGGGGGAGAGAGAGAGACAGGCAGGCAGACAGCTTGTAGAGTCCAGCAGCCTCTGTGTGTTCTGCTCTTCAGAGAAAGTTGCAGCTGAGTGAGATTAAAGCTGTTTGTCACTGCTGATGGTTGAGAGAGAGAAAACAGGAGAGAAGAAATGGAGCCAAAGTGGATAATTAGTGGAGCTGAGAGCTGAAGATAAAAGCTCCAGCACAGAGACACAGAGAGACAGAGACACAGAGAGAGAGACAGTGAGACAGAGAGAGAGACAGAGACAGTGAGACAGAGAGACAGAGAGAGAGGGAGAGGGAGGGAGAGAGAGAGACAGAGCGAGAGACAGAGATTTTTGATTTTTAACACAGCTTTTATTTATCGCTGGTTAACAGCTGCACATATACAACAAAGAACACCAATGTAAGTTATTTCATTAATATAGAAATTTTTTCCAGACAAAAAACCTGGTAATAAATACAAAAAATAAATAAATAAATAAATATACACACACTACATGAGCCAATCATTGAACACCAGGGTCTCTTCTTTTACTGAACACAGAATGTTTTTAAAACACCAGAGCTGCTGAAAAGAAAGAAAATCATTGTTTACTTTATAAAAATTAAAGTCAATCAGCAGCCTGGCTTTAATTAAGTTCAATGTTAATAACTTTGGTTCAATGACCCTGTCTTCCTCCACCTTCCTCTTCCTGCTCATGTAGATCGCCATCTTTGCCGTTCCTAAAACAAAGTTTAAAAACTGGCACTTTTCTTTATGATGGCGCGTGTATTTAAAACCAAAGATAAAAACCTGCCGACTAAAATCCTCTCCACACATGGTAAAAACAGATTTTAAAAACAGAAACAAAGGTAAAAGCCGCTGACAGTCAGAAAAACAATGAAAAACAGTCTCTCTGATTTTGCAAAACGGACAACTGTCTCTGACTGCGGCATTTAAAACAGACACAAACGAGTTACACGCCACGATGCCATGGAGGATCCTCCACTGGAGATCTGCCTGCCTCTTGGAGAGCGGAGGTTTATAGATGGATCTCCAGGCCGGTTTGACATCCGGGGACAGTCCCAGGTGTCTCCTCCATGGTGTGTCTGTCTGTCCATTCAGTCTGTTTCTGTTCACTGTCTTCACCATGAGTCTGTAGAAGGATTTTCCGGAGGCGGACTCCAGAGAGACCTGCTGCACCGGCTCCAGCAGGGGGCCACCGCGCTCCTCCAGGTTCGGGATCAGGCAGATGGAGGGGAAAGGGTCCTCAGGGTCCGGGATCAGCTGGCCTGCGTGGTGGTCCTCCAGCATTGAGCACTGGTTGCCGCTCAGGTTGAGTTTCCAGTGCTGGAGGAGCTGCTCTGTCAGTCTGGCCGACTTCAGGTTTAACTTGGCCGCCAGACGTTGGGGCTCCTCCAGCTTTGGACCGGCCAGCTCCACCACCTGGCCCAGTGTCAGGACCCCGGCCTTCTCCAGCCTCCCAGACAGGGCGACCCCTCCCCAGGTGGGCCCCTCCAGCTTGGTTCCATGCAGGACGGGTTCTTCTAGGAGCCAGTGCAGCGAGCCCGCCTCCTCCTCTCTCTTCTTCTGCAGCAGGTTATAGACTTTAAAAACACTCTGATAAAAACCAGGCAGAGATGTCATTCTTAAAACACTGGTGTTCATTAAAAACAAATTAAAACCAAGGCCCAGGCTGTTAAAATGGAGGAGAATGCACCGGGCTAACGGCCTCCACAGAACGTCCTCTGGCCCTGTCAGTAGCCTCTGAATGAACTGGAGGCGGAAGGCGGCCCCCCGACTGGCCAGATGTATGAGGCCTTGCCCTCCCTCCTCCTTTGGCAGAAAGAGGACGCTCTGTGGGACCCAGTGCATCCCGCCCCCCCAGAAAAAGTCAACTAAAATTCTTTGTACCTCTGTCAGGAGAGAGGCTGGAGGGTCGACACAGGCTAGTCGGTGCCACAAGGAGGACGAGACCAAATTGTTAATGATTAGTACGCGACCTCTGTAGGACATCTTTTTTTGGAGCCAATTCCACCTACAGAGGCGCCCCCTCACTTTTTCAACCAAATCATCCCAATTTTTTTCCTTATAGGTCTCGTCCCCCAGAAAAACCCCGAGGTAATGCACCCCTCCCTTCCTCCAGACGAGGCCTCCAGGCAGCCGGAGCCGATCCCGCAGCCTCTCTCCAACCATCAGAGCCTCGCTCTTCCCCCAGTTCACCTTGGAAGATGAAATAAAACCAAAATCACGGACAGTATCAGTTAAAAAGTCAACATCTTTCTGTGTGTTTAAAATCACAACAAGATCATCTGCGTAAACTGACAGTTTAAAAGATACAGGGCACTGGGGGAAATTCACACCTTCCAGGTTTTTCCTTAGCTTGTGGAGCAGAGGCTCGAAGGCCAGAGTGTACAACATACCTGAGAGAGAGCAGCCCTGCCTGACCCCTCTCTGGACGCCGAATGGGGCACTCAGTCCACCGTTTATCTTCAGAACACTAGAGACGTCAGCATAGAGGACCCGGATCATGGCTATAAAGCCAGGGTTGAAGCCAAAGGCAGCCAGAGTCTGCCACAGGTACTGGTGTTCAACCCGGTCAAAAGCCTTTTCCTGGTCTATGAAAATGAGACCAGTGTCTACAGCCAATGAACTGGAGAGGTCCAAAATGTCTCTGATTAGAGTGACGTTGTCACTGATGAGCCTGTTGGGCACGCAGTAGGTCTGGTCAGGATGGATGACGGACGACATCACCTCCCTTAATCTCAGGGCCAGAGCTTTGGACAGGATTTTGTAATCCGTGCACAGCAGGGACACCGGCCTCCAGTTCTTAATGTCCTGGAGATCTCCCTTCTTCGGCAGCAGGGTGATGACGGCCCTCCTGCAGCTCTGAGGCAGTTTCCCCGTCCTCAGGCTTTCATTGTACACTTCCAGTAGGTCTGGCCCGAGGACGGACCAGAAGGCTTTATAGAAGTCGGCAGGAAGGCCGTCTATCCCCGGAGCTCTGCCGTTCTGGAGGCTCCCTGCGGCCTTTGTGATCTCCTCCAGGGTCAGACCAGCTGCCAGCAGGGAGTTGTCCTCCTCGCTCACCTGAGGGAGATCTCTATAGAAGGTGCTGTGCACATCTGGATTACTTGACCACTCACTCTTATAGAGGTTTCCATAGAAACCGGCAGCATGCTTCCTGATCTCAGACGAGTCTGAGACTTCAGAGCAGCTACCCGTTCGTAAAGAGTGAATGATCTTCCTTTGTCCATTCTTTTTCTCCAACCCAAAGAAAAACCGGGAGGGAGCGTCCATCTGGGAGATGTTCATGAACCTTGACCTGACCAGAGCGCCCTGCGCTGAGACGCCCAACAGGTTGGCTATGGCCGACTTTTTGGACTTGAGGGAGTCTAAATGCCCTCGATCTCCTGTAGAAGCTGCCAGCAGCTGCAGAGCTTCTACCTCACTCTCCAGATCTTCCATTTTCCGGGCCAAGTCTCTTGTGACGCCACGAGTGAACTGCTGGCACAGCTGGCGAACCTGGGTCTTGCCAAAGTCCCACCACTGCTGTAGGCAGGAGAAGGCAGGCTTGCTCTCTCTGTGGGAAAACCAGAACACATTAAAAGCAGTTCTAAAAGCCTGGTTGTTTAAAAGGCCGCTGTTAAAATGCCAATAGGCGCTGTTAAAACGCACATTCTTAATAAAAATGGAGCAGGAGACGAGGGAGTGATCGGAGAAACCCACAGGCTGGATAAAACACCTCTTACAAATGTTAAAATGGTGTTTAAAACAGTACAGGCGGTCCAGTCTGGCTAAAGATATAGAGCTTCCTCTGGTGTGAGTCCAGGTGTATTGCTTAGTGTTGCTGTTAAAACCCCTCCACAGGTCAGACAGCTCCTCCTCCTCTATGAGCCGTCGGAGCCTGTGGGAAGACGCTGGGTGTGGATCTGGGTGATTCCTGTCTAAAACAGGGTCCGTGGTGCAATTAAAATCACCACCTAAAAACAGGAAATCTTCAGAACCACAGTCTTTTACAGTTTTTGACAGGGTGTCTAAAAACAGCATCCTCTGCGCCCCATTGGTCGGGGCGTAGACATTTAAAAACACTAAAACAACATTTTCAAATTTGGCTTTTACCTTTAAAAGCACACCTGGAATTATTTGCTCTACTTCGAACTTTAAGGGTAGGAACCTTTTTGAGAATAAAATCCCCACCCCTCCGCTCAGACTGGACTTGTGGCTTAAAACCACCTCCCCGTTAAAAGCCCTCCTCCAGTCGGCCTCCAGGTCCTCCGTGCTGTGGGTCTCCTGAACCAGCATGACATCAACCCTCCTCATCTCCATCAGTTTAAAAAGTGCAGCTCGTTTAAAATCAGCCCTGGCTCCATTCAGGTTTAAAATGCTGATTTTAAAATCGCACATTTGTGGAGTTAGGTGAAAAAAAGCAACAATAAAAACACAAGTCAAGTGATAAAAGAGACCACAGTGTTTAAAAATCATCACTGTCTAATAGGATTTGGTCTCTGACCCTGACAATGAGCTTCTTTAGTCTATAAATCTCTTGTTCTGTTAGAATCTCTGAACTTTCTGTTTTTCTGGTCAGAGGTCTGGCCGATCTAATAAAAAGCCTCAGGTTTTTAAAATGATCCTCAACTGAGGGGCACTTGGCTCCTTTAGTGACCTCTAGGAACTTCTTGATTTCCTCAGGGGAATAGAGCTGTTCCTCCTGAGCTCTCAGCTCACTCTCTTCCTCCTCAGCTTCCTTTCCTTTCTTGGCTTTAACTTTGGACTGTGTGCTCTGGCTCTTTCTCTTCTGTGATGGCACCATGAGCTCATCATCCAGCAGTTCATCATCTAACATAGATACCTCGCTCATTTCACTTGTCATGTTTTCACCCTGTTTGTTTGCACATTTTTTCTGGTTGTTTTGCCTCAGTGATTTTCTAATGTCTCTCAGTGCAGTGTTCTCACTACCTGAGGGGGGGTCATTACTCACGGGGGGAGCCTCGGTCACCGGCTCCCCGGCGACAGCCGGAGTCGGGGGGGGGTTACCCCCCTCCCCGGGCGGCGGCGCGCTCTCACCGAGCGGCGACGCGCTCCCCCCTTCCCCGCCAGCCGCCGGGGCCATCGGGGCCGGAGCCACCGGGGCCCCCGGGGCCGGAGCCACCGGGGCTACCGGGGCTGGGGCCACCGAAACCGGCTCCCCGCCAGCAGCGGCTGGCCGCTGCTCCTTCCCCCCCTCCGGGCAGGAGCGGATCAGGTGTCCCTCCGCTCCACACCCGAAACACTTCATTGTTTCTGAGGTGGCAAAGACAACATAATTAAAACCGTCAACGCGGAAGGAAAAAGACAGGTTCAGGTCGCTTGTCGTGTCTAAAGACACCATTTTTATCAGTGAGACCAGCTGGCCGTACCGGGACAGCTCCTTGGCCAGCACTTCGTTCTTGATGAACGGAGGCGCGTTGGAGATCGTGATCCTGGACGCCGGGTTGACCAGCGGGAGAACGGGAGTGTGCGAGTCTTTTATCACTACACCGCTCCCCACGAGCTGGGCAACTTTCTCCGTGCTGTCCAGGAAGATCACCACCGCTCCGTTCATCCGGGAGGCCGACTTCACGCTCCCGTATCCCACCTCTTTCCCTACAGCCAAACCTGCCTCCTCCACGGAGCACTGCACGGCCGGCAGCAGCTTGACGGCGTGACGCCGGGTCAGCCGTTCAAACTCCGCGGCCGGAGCCTCCACTACCGGCATGGTGCACCCACCAAACAAACACCTCCCTTCACCAAACACCACCACTCACACACCTCACACTCAGTCAATAAATTACACACACACTCATACACACACTACAATCAAAAAATACGAAAATAAGTGGCGAAAAACCAGAAAAAACACTGAAAGTTCACCAGTTTCCGCCACGCTCTCAGCTCCCAACCTCCATTCACTCAGAGAGAGAGAGAGAGAGAGAGAGAGAGAGAGAGAGAGACAAAGGCGCAGTGAGACAGTGAGACACAGAGACAGAGAGAGAGACAGTGAGACAGAGAGAGAGAGAGAGAGAGACAGAGACAGTGAGACAGTGAGACAGAGAGAGAGAGAGAGAGAGAGAGAGACAGAGAGAGACAGAGAGAGACAGAGACAGTGAGAAAGACAGACAGAGAGAGACAGTGAGACAGAGAGAGACAGTGAGACAGAGAGAGACAGAGAGACAGAGAGAGAGGGAGAGGGAGGGAGAGAGAGAGACAGAGCGAGAGACAGAGAGAGAGAGACAGAGAGAGACAGAGAGAGAGACAAAGGCGCAGTGAGACAGTGAGACACAGAGACAGAGAGAGAGACAGTGAGACAGAGAGAGAGAGAGAGAGAGAGACAGAGAGAGACAGAGACAGTGAGACAGAGAGACAGTGAGACAGAGAGAGAGACAGAGAGAGAGACAGTGAGAAAGACAGACAGAGAGAGACAGAGAGAGAGACAGTGAGAAAGACAGACAGAGAGAGACAGAGAGAGAGACAGAGAGAGAGACAGTAGGACAGAGAGAGACAGTGAGACAGAGAGAGACAGAGAGACAGTGAGACAGAGAGAGAGAGAGAGACAGTGAGACAGAGAGACAGTGAGACAGACAGAGAGAGGAGACCTCTGGACCGTTGTCTGATGTGTGTTCTGATCATCAGGTCTATCTGGGTTTGACTGATGCTGAACGATGTATTTAAAAGAATTCAATTAGTTTTGTTCATCTTTTACTAAACTCTTTGAAGCATCAGTGAGAGATGAATGAAATGAAATTCAGTGTGGATTCAGAACAGTGTCCGTCCTGATCTGGAAAACACAAAAGACATTGGGTCAAATATAAATATAATATAAATAAAGTTTGTGGATATATTAAACAGTATCACTTCCAGGAGTCATGAGGTCGACGTCGAGTCCAGGAAGATTCTTCAGACTCTTCTTTACGTCCATGTAGAAGTGTCGTCTAAGCTCCCGCTGAGCGCCTGTCCTCAGACGTCCACGGCCGATCGCACGTCCCTTCATGTCCACTGAGGAGCAGGAAGTTCATCCAGACTGCTCACGTTCGTCCGTCTCATGTCTGAGTCTGTGCAGAAACATCGCCCCTAGAGGCCGCAGAGAGCATCACATGACGACCGTGACGCCCCCTCCGGCGTCAGCACCGTCCACACTCTCCGGTCAACAGCATCAATTCAAAGTCCAACATGGTGTTATTAGCCTAGCTGAGCCTAGGTGGCGCTACAGTCACAGAGTCATGTTGACGGTGTGGAGAGCAGAGAACAGGAGGAATGTGTCTGTGCAGCGTTGGTTCACACACACTTTCATGTGACAGATGGAGTTCATATAGAAGAGATGAAGCCATGAATGTTCCTGAGCGTCCATCAGAGACGCCTCCGTCAGTCCCCCCCCTCCCCCTCCCCCTCCCCCGGTCGTTACTGTCTGGAGAACTGATGGTGGCAATGAAGGACGGTTTATTGTTGGAGCTAATGAAGAATCATCTTCACTGTGTTTCCGTGTGTGGAGGCTCAGAGCGAGCAGCTGGAGGTGAATCCTCCGTCCTCTCCTCTGCACCGAGTCCCTGAAGACCTCCACCCGTCATCCAGACTCCATGTGTTTCCATCACACCCCGAGCACAAATCTTCACAGCCTGCAGCGCTCGATGGGATGAAACGAATGAGTTTCAGTTTCAGTGTGAACGTTTTCTTTATTATCAGTTTGACAGAGCTCTGCAGACTGATGGATGTGTCGCGTGTCATGGTGCCGTCAAACTCAACGCAGTTTCACTAAACATTCATCACATTTCCATCCAGATGTAATGTAAATGTCAATCAGAGCCTGGCTGACTGTTGGTTTCCTCCTCTGCTGCCTGAACGTTTCTCTGATGATGGAGATGAACAGCAGGTGGCGCTCACTCTCCTGTCGGCTTTAAACCAGCGCAGAAGAAGAGGATCGGTCAAAGACTGGGGTCAAAGGTCAAAGCATGGAAACCTGAGGGAAAGGTCTCTGTCAGTTTCCTGTCAGACTGTGATGAAGGTGTCAGCCTCCTCATCCTCACATCTGATGCTTCCAGCTCTTCACTGAGGAGACGACTGACGTCAACTGCAGCTTCATGGACGTCACAGTTTAGTCAGGACGTCTGTTCTTATCAACAACAACAACTTTGACACCAACAGGAAACACTTTTTCTGCTTCCACTGTCTCCAACCATCCAACCGCCTCGATGCCTAAAACCTGCTCAGGGGTCATTATCAGAAACCTTCGCTTTGTAACTTCAGATGTTTGTGAAGTTGAGATGTTTTGCTCTAACCATCGCCCTCTGACCTGCTGATGGTTGGCGTCTCAGTGGCCTGAGAGGTGTGATTGGCTGTGTGGACTGATTGGACCCAGTTGGACCAAGTGTGTTCTGGTGTCGGGAGCTCGTTTCTCTGTGAAGCTGCATTTTGTGTCTTCATCAGATCAACAGTGACATGATTCACTCTGAAGCAACAAATGTACCAAGGCTCCCGCTGCAGCTCCAACCTTTCAATCAAGTTGAATTGGACTGAGAATCAAATAAAACTGGATGAAGTTCCTACGAACTCTCTGAAATAATGAGTGGAATCAAAGTGTCACGAGTGATTGGTTCTCTGTCAGGAAGTAACCTGCACTCAGGCAAACGCTGACGAGGGCCAAATCTCTCTCCTGTCATGACTCGTAGACGAGAGGTTTTAAGGTGGAATGAGCAGCGAGAGCCCAGGATCCGCGAAGGTCGAACTGTCCTCAAGAGAGAAACGTGCAAGATGGAAGGAAGAACTTTGGGTTTGAGGTTTTTCAGAGATGAAATCGAGCTCGAGTTGACGCAAACAAGGTGGTGTCATCTGCATAAGGTTCATCGTTTCAAAGACTTTATTTGGATTTAGGAATGATTTTGATGAATGGTTTTGAATATTTTTTTTGATTAGTACAAACATCTTTTTCTCAATATTTTTCCTTTGAAAGTGTCAACTTTGTTTCAGCAAATTTAATTCAGCCACAAAATAAATGATTCTTTTAACATGGCACGTTGTTTTTTCTCAGGATGTGATGTTTGCAGTGATTGTCTGTGAGCTGGAAGCCATGATGGAGCACATGCAGAAGGTTCTGGACGAGGAGCTGAGCGGTGAGTCTGACTACATACACATGTAGTACATAAAGTACACAGTGTACACAGTCTGGTGAAATACGTCGCTCACTGTTTTCCTCTACGACTCCGTTTACCTTCACAATCAACACAACTGTGCAAAATATTATGAAGCAGGTTTTTACAAGTCTGGCCATAATTCTATGTTTTGTTGTGACAATCCTGAGTTAAACAGCAGGAATACAACACCGACTTCACCAAGTGACACGGAGGTCAGGTTGAGTTGTTTTAGCAGGACGTCTCGGTCACAGAGACAGAGACTGGTGGACATGAAGGGGGCTGGGTGCAGGACTAGTCTGAGCTCCTGCAGATTTGAAGCTGACCACACACTTTGAATATAGGTGTGCTTCCTGTGGAGACAAATGGTGATGAATGTTTGTCCCCGTCTCCTCCCTCTGTCCTGTGGTCTCCTCCTGTCCCCGTCTCCTTCCTCTGTCCTGTGGTCTCCTCCTGTCCCCGTCTCCTCCCTCTGTCCTGTGGTCTCGTCCTGTCCCCGTCTCCTCCCTCTGTCCTGTGGTCTCCTCCTGTCTCCGGCCCCCGGCGGCTCGGTTCAGTCGCTCCGTCCTCGGCTGTGGAAGCTGTCCGTCTCGCTCCGCTGAGCCGAGGATGAAACTGTGCTCGCTCTCTCTCCTGTCAGAGGAAACACGGCTGCTTCTCTCAAACACACATGGAGACAGAAATCTGACCGTTCTCTCAAGTCTCACAGGAACATGTTTTCCTCTGGTTGGTCAAAGTGTCAAAGCACTTTTAAGATGTGGACTTTGTGCGCATGATGTCAGTTTTCACCTTGAAACGAGACGGATGCTTCAGTATTTTCTAACATTTTAGATGTGGCCATGAGCAGAGGCTCATGGGTATTGTAGTATTTGTTCTGCCAAAATAAAACCCAGAAGTGATTCAGGATGAACAGACTGAGTCGAGGACGCTGACTGAAGGGAAATGTTCACTGTCAGATCAGCAGATCATGAAAGACGGAGCTGAGCCTGATCGTTGTTCCACTGAATTTATGAAGACAACAGACATGAAAATCTGCAGGTTAAAATCTGCTCCTCTAAACAGAGAAAGTGAAGCTGCTGATTCTCCTCGTTCTGCTCTGCTCTAGTTTCATACAAATGTGTCATTTAGATGCAAATTGAAGCGAAGTCTTGAACATAAGAAGCTGCTGACACTTCAACTGCATCAGCTTTATTTGTTTTGAGAATCAACTCACGACTCAAACACAGACGACCAATCTGGATTTTTCAATATGAATTAAACATTTTTACATGTTTTTATTCATGAATGTTTACATCTTTCTACATGTTTACAAGTTGTAGACAGTTTAATGAAGAAGCTTAGTGACGTCTGTCATCGTGTAAACTCTGTTTCCTGGCTTTAGTTTTCAGTCCTGATAGAGAACGATGATGATGATGAGGATGAGGATGAAGGTGATGATGAGGATGAGGATGAAGGTGATGATGATGAGGATGAAGGTGATGATGATGATGATGATGATGAGGATGAAGGTGATGATGATGATGAGAACGAGGAGGATGAGGAGGAGGGGGAGGAGGATGGCGGTGATGAGGGACACCAGACCAGGATTAATTAATAGTTCCTGCTGGTGACACGAGTGATGTGTTTGATTAACTTGAGTCGTCTCAGGTCGAAGCTGCTCGTTGGTTCTTCTCTCTGAGTTTCTTGGTGAATTGTAGACTCTGCTTCTCCTGACGGTCGGCTCCCTGTTTGAGTCGAGTGACGATGGACTCGGAGCCGTCTTCACTCAGCCGATTCAGTCTGAAGGCAAAGGAAGCGACCAACAGCTCAGCGTTGTTTCTACTGCTGAGACGCTTCAGTGATTTTAACCAGCTTGATGGTGAAAATGTGGAGATGGTGAGAGCCGTTTGACTGAAGGTCTGTGGTTCCACCAGGGCGACGCTGCTCGGGCATGTTTATTTCTCAGTGTCAGCTGACATCAACAACTAAAAACACTTGATAAACCGAAGTGGTGGAAATTCAGCTGCCGCGTTGACGACAGGACTCAGTTGATGTCGAGGCTGAGAGCAGTTCAAGTGTCAGTGAAAGTGTAAGTGGACGTTTCATATCTGCCGTCTAATGAGGCCTAAAGACCTGCGCTCTCTGCGAGGTCATCAGCTCGTTCAGCTCGTTACGACTCCGAGCTTCTTATTATCAGGAGCTCATTAAGACTCTGAACCTGTTGGTTCTCTGACTCCTATGAAGTTTCACAGCAGCTTCCTCTGTGTTCAGATTCAGACAGTTTAGAAATATTTGTGCGTGTGTCTGTGTGCGTGTGTGTGTGTGTGTGCGTGTGTATCTGTGTGCGTGTGTGTGTCTGTGTGTCTGTGTGCGTGTGCATGTGTGTGTGTGTGTGTCTGTGTGCGTGTGCATGTGTGTGTGTGTGTGTGTGTCTGTGTGTTGATGTGCATGTGTGTGTGTGTGTGCATGTGTGTGTGTGTGTGTGTGCGTGTGTGTGTGTGTGTCTGTGTGTTGACATATTTGCTCATTGTTCTGGATGATATGTCACAGTGAGCTAACATGAGTAGAAATGACTGCAGCTGCGTTTCTCCAGTCTTTCCCTGTAAACAACAGACAGGCTGTTGCTTGTGTTGGTTGGAGGTGTGAGCTCAGACTGAAGCCGTCTCTCTGTGAGCATCTGTGGAACTTCATTTAGAAATAATCCACTTATTCCAGACAGACTTCTGAAGCTGCGGATCAGAGTGATGTGACGCACAGTCCCTTTGTTTGAGCAGATTCAAGTGAAAGAAACCAGAGAAACAGAGAAACAATAAGACAAAACCAACATCTGCTAATAACGTCCACAGTCTGAAAACTGTTTAACGTGACAACCAACATCAGCCAAAGAGGAATCAAGTCACACAAACCCAGAAGGTTTGTTCAGCAGAGAAACCAGCGTCTCCCTTCTCCTCAGGAACCTGTGTCTCCATCCTCTGTGTCTCAGTCTGATCTGTCTCTGTCCTCTGTCTCTCAGTCTGATCTGTCTCTGTCCTCTCTGTCTCAGTCTGATCTGTCTCTGTCCTCTGTCTCAGTCTGATCTGTCTCCGTCCTCTGTGTCTCAGTCTGATCTGTCTCTGTCCTCTGTCTCAGTCTGATCCGTCTCTGTCCTCTGTGTCTCAGTCTGATCTGTCTCTGTCCTCTGTCTCTCAGTCTGATCTGTCTCTGTCCTCTGTCTCTCAGTCTGACCTGTCTCTGTCCTCTGTGTCTCAGTCTGACCTGTCTCTGTCCTCTGTGTCTCAGTCTGATCTGTCTTCGTCCTCTGTGTCTCAGTCTGATCCATCTCCATCCTCTGTCTCTCAGTCTGATCTGTCTCCGTCCTCTGTCTCTCAGTCTGATCTGTCTCTGTGTCTCAGTCTGATCTGTCTCTGTCTCTCAGTCTGATCTGTCTCTGTCCTCTGTCTCTCAGTCTGATCTGTCTCTGTCCTCTGTCTCAGTCTGACCTGTCTCCGTCCTCTGTGTCTCAGTCTGATCTGTCTCTGTCCTCTGTCTCAGTCTGATCTGTCTCTGTCCTCTGTCTCTCAGTCTGATCTGTCTCCGTCCTCTGTCTCTCAGTCTGATCTGTCTCTGTGTCTCAGTCTGATCTGTCTCCATCCTCTGTCTCACTGTTGTTCCTTCATCACCATCAACTCACTCACTGTCGTTTATCTGGACTCAAACCCACAAACACAGAGACTCACCAGAGACCAAATGAGGATTCATCCGCCGCTGAAAATAGTCCCCAACACATGAACTGTTTCCTCCTGTTTGTCTGATGGAAACCACAGTGAGCAGCTGTTTGATTTGTGAGCTGTTTTTAAAGATTTCCGTCTTCAGTAGGAACCAATGAGCCGCAGACAGGAAGTGAGACAGTGTCAGTCGTCTCCTCAGTGCAGAG
>JBBMOC010000883.1:0-17396 GCA_037975185.1 Centropyge bicolor | reverse complement strand
GCCAGGAGGTTCAAACACCTTTCTGTGTTTTGCATTCCAACCTGTGAACCGACTGTGGGCTTTCCGTGGGCGTGTTTGCTGCATGTGTGGAAGCTTGAAGGGAAAGCCGCATGCTGGTTCGTTAAGGAGGGACCGGCAGACCCAGCGGGTGTGGGGCTGGAGCTCACATCCACAGCCGGGCTAATTGCCTGTCTGTCCTCCCTAAAGGGCAAAGCTGCGGCGCGCTCCACGCCGCCGTCGGCCTTCGTGGCAGAATGTTTGAGTTTCATCTCAGAAGGAGGATTTTTCCTCCAGTGGTTCGGCTTCATCTGAACATCTGGCTTTGATATCTATCGCTGCTCATGTCAGATGGAGACGGATGTATTGATCCCTGCTCGCCGCTTCACACCTGCTCTCATTACATCATGCATCACACGACTCCAGCATCATTACTGAGGTTACTGATGGAGTAAATGTGGTGATGGAGGTTCTTCAGTGACAGATCAAATTAGCTCTGTCATTTGTGGAAATGTATTGATTTTACATGATATTATTATGTCATTATTTCTCGACCACGCCCATGGTTTTCAATGAGGACGAGTAGATGATCAATATGAGGAGAAACAAACAATTCATTCGATTCATCAAGTGGTTTCTAGTTTTCATAATCTACAAGTACAAGAAAATAAAGAAAATTGCCTGAACTGGCTGCTAAAAATACCTGTAATTACTTTGAAAAACAAACCAATAAAGGTCCAGTAGTTTCAGTGTTAGTCTTGAAACTCACAGCTGAGTTCAACAGGACTCTGAGATCAGTCTGTTCTTTCCTTCAGTCTTCAGCTCTGATCTCTGTCTGCAGCTCAGGTGCCACCCGCCTCGACTTGTCCGTTCTTGTTAATGACAAAGCGGTGACGGCCATGATGTTGGCGCCGGCTCCTGTGCAGCCAGGACGATCAGCTGATCAGACTTGTTGCTGCTGTTTGATAGTTTGTGTGTTTTCAGCCGGTTACTCGAAGCAGAAATGTGTTGCACATTGTTGCCGTGGAGATGTGAATCCTGGGCGTGAACTCATCCAGCCTCAGAGGCGTCTTTTCACCATCTATCATCTGCACATGCTCAGTGTGAGACAGTTCATTAAGTCCACTTGGTTGGATATAGGCTTTAAATCAGCCTTGGGTATTTTAATTTGACAGGGTTTATTTTGAAAGGGTAATAATCTTCTCACAGTGCAGGAGTCAATCTGGCTTTAATAACAGTCGCTGCTCATTGTTTGTTCACCAGAGAAACAAGGAAATGACTTCGGGAAGTTGGACTTTGAGGAACAGCGACTTTTTTCACTTTCTGTGTGTCGGGGCTTTATCCATCCTCCGATAATCAGGTGGAGATAATGACTTCCTGTCACAGAAGACGCTGAAGGTGTTTCTCACATTAAGATTGAACAAATGATCATGTTCTGTTTCCTGAGCGAGGCGGAGGAGGGGCGGAGCTTGTGTCTCTCCTGGGATGACTCCATGTACCTGTGTTCAGCCGCCTCTGATCTGCAGCCACATTTAGTCTCTTTGAACAGAAAGGCTGCGTCTAATGATCTGTTCGGCCGCTGACAGACACTTTGATATTGATTAATATTTGCTTTGTGTCTCGGTGCTGCAGCTCTCCGCTCGTCTCTCCTCTCATATCGTTAATGTCGCTCTCTGGGAGGCTCTTTTCCTGCTCGTTAGGTCTCTTTCTCCGGGTGGGATAATTGTCCTGTGTGTTTCTTTTTGAAGCCAGTTGTGTCAGATTTGATTTGGCCTTCAAAGTGTAAAATCATTGGTAGAAAAAAAAGTAGATTTTTCTTAGAAATAGACAGAATTCAATCTATTTCAGGAGAGTTGGTTTAAGCCTCTCTGACTCTTTTATGTTTCCACCTGATGGAACTTTCTGAACTTATTGAATCTGGAACAAGCGGCAACCTCCGGCGCTGAAAAATGAAGCCAATGCGAAAGTGCAAAAAAGCTGCAGTTCCTCGAATAACCACTAGAGCAGGCTGCAGAAGGGAGTCAATTACATTTGAGCCCCATGTTAAAATGTCCGATTTTACGACAGAAAAAAAACATATTTACAGCCTGGTTCAAAACATGGCTCTAGTCTCATAAGCTGTTTTTCTACTCCATGACAACTCTGGGGGGGGGACGAATTTTTTTATAAGGCGTTGGTTTAAAATATACAGCATACATCATTATGCACAATTCATAGCTGTCAATCTAAGTGGCGCCACTTTGATTGACAACTAGCCACTGACGGTCTAAAGGGCGTCACCCCGGCTAATTCTAGTCACTGAGTTTGGGAAAGAGATCGTCGTGGGGTTAGCCGGCTAGCAACGATATTTAGCATTTAACCTAGCTGGTTAGCCATAGCTAGTTTGATTATTTCCAATAAAGCGGCTTTTTTCAGCCAATAGCGTTCATTCAGCCGGCCCATAGGACCCGCCTCAGCTCCGCCCTCGCTCCACCTCTTTGTCCATATTTGGAGTAACCGGAGGTAGGCTACCAAGATGGCTACGCACTACGATTTGCTTCATTTTTGCTCTTCAGAAACCTATGGGTGACGTCACGGACACTACGTCCATATTTTATACAGTCTATAATCTGGAATCTATTGAAGCATAAGATGACATCTGAGAGCAGTAAACCCCCCCCCACCCCCACCCCGGCCCTCGCTCTTCTCGCCGTGACCCCGGAGCTTCAGAAGTGATAACAGCACTTCAGTCCCATCCGCCGACTCTCCCCTGGCGTACACAGATACTTCCTGTCCCGATGGAGCTGGGAGATAGAGGCGAGATGACAGGGCGGCCTCCTCGACCCCACCCTCCACATCACAAGACCCTTCATGGTACATCACGTCCACTTCATAATGAAGTTTTAATGGAAGCTGTTTGTCATCATCAGCCTCCCTCAAAGACGTTTTTATGGACAGTTGGGAAATGGTTTAATTGCTAAATTGGTTGCATAAATAATCCCATTGCTGCGGCGTGGTCGAACATTTCTCCACTTTGGATGAAACTAAAATGAAACTTTATGATCATTTTGTTTTTGTGACATTTGGGAATGGTGTCATCGCTCGGCCGGGGACAGACCGTCCCTGTGTGCCGTCCCTCTGCCGCTGCCTCACATGTGTTGAATGGAGCTTGTTGTCGTCTCCTTGTGTTTGGGAGGAGAATGTTGTGAGTGGGACTGACTCGCTCCTGAAGTCAGATTCTCTGTCTGTCCGTCGCTGACAAACGGCAGCATTGTGCAGCCGTCAGCTCTGATCTCACTTCTCTTTGCCTCACGCTTCCTCCCTGCGCGTCGGTGTGAAGCGGAGCTCAGTGGCGGCGATGGGATGAGGTAGCTCAGGTCGTCTCTCGCTGCCTCGGATCCCGGCTGAACTGTGACCCATGCGGACCAAAGCTCGGCCTCCTCTGGAGCTTCCTCTGGAGCGCTTCAAACGAGGTACAGGATTCTGTCCGGGAGGAGATTTTTGCTGCTTCAGTTTGACAGTTTGTTTGTTTGTTTAAATCTAAAACTTGTGTTGGTTTGTTTTCTCTGAGCTTTGAGTTGAATTTGGTGACTTTTGCTTTCAGGCTGTTTGTCTTTGACCTCCTTTGCAAATATGAAGGTTTTAAATATTGCTGCAAAGTGACATGATATATGTGTTGTCTCTCAATCTATGAAGCTAATATGCTTCATATATGTGTGGAAAATAGATGTGTCCACTTGATCCTGCAGGTCGGACGATGAATCCAGATGATCGTCTGACTTTTTATCTCAAGCAAAAAACAGGATTTAAACCTTATTGTTTAAGTTTTACTCTCCATATAGTCACTGTGTGAAGTGACATGTGACAGGTGAGAGGTGGCTGATGTCGCTGATGTCACCGACCGAAAGCAGACAGTGATGAGATAAGTGCAAACCTTCAACAGTAAACAATCATGTTCTGACACTCTGCTTCCAAATATAACACTCTGATATTAGAAAGCTGCTGTTATAGATCTGTCAGATCTGTTAGCATGTTAGCGTTAGCTTTCAGTCGAGCGTTGGTGTGGCAGTAAGACGTTGATGAATCACAGTTGATCCAAGGACATAAATGTTTTTCACTCAGGTAACAACATGGCGTCTCCTCTAACGTCTAAATAAAGGTGTGTCAACAAACAGGAAGTGACCTGATCTGACTTTGTTCCTCTGTGCTCTGCTGTAATATTTCAAACAGTAGTGATACACTGTAGATGCAGGATTAACTCGAGCGCCGCAGAGGTTAATTATTCGTCTGTGAGCTCGGGCTCGGCGGCTGACGTCGGCGTCGGTCGTCACGTCACGTTGGCGCGGTCGACTTCAGGTTGGGAAGGCGGACGAGCGAGAGGCAGATGATTGTTTTGGAAGCGCAGTAATGACACATAATAGTGTAGTGTGAAGTGTGTGCAGCTGCCTCATCGCGTGTTTGTTTGTCGAGTGGGTGACATCATTCGGCCTTTGTGTGTGTGTGTGTATGTATGTGTGTGTGTTTCATCATTGTGCACTTGTGTTAAGAAATGAACAAATCACCACACGTCTCTTTCTTCATTATTTGTCTGTGTTAATGTGTGTGTGTGTGTGTGTGTGTGTGTGTGTGTGTGTGTGTGCGTGTGCGTGTGTGTGTGTGTGAGAGCTTTAGGCCTCTGAACACTGGCTGAAGAAACAGCTCTCCACTATCATTACTGTTATTATTATCATTATTCCTCTTCCTGTGCGTCTGCGAGAGGCCGAGCGATGGATGGACCAAAATGGCTGCAGGGGAGCGAGGAGCTGCAACAAGCCGCCGCTCCTTAGCATAAAGAACAAAGAGGGCTCATTAGAGCGGAGGGCTGGAGGAGAGCGGGGGAAACGGCCAAGGCTGTGATTACGCCTGTCATGTTGTTTATTGTCAGTGTTAGTCGTTAACAGCAATGATAATGAGCGACGAACACACACATCCACCCACGGTGCTTCCTGTCACATGGTCCGTCCTGTGGCGGCCGCCAGCAGAAGCAGAGTTTTTCGGTTTCATCTGGAGTCGTCAGGCACCAGATTTTAAAAGCTTTTACCTGCTGAGGCTTCGGTCGAGTGGGAAGACGAGGAGAAATGTTTCATTGATCTTTGCTCCCGGATGAGACTGAGTTGTTTGAGATTCAAGGACAAGGCTTGTTGCTGTAAAATCGAGACGTGAAGAGCTTTTACTTTCTGTGATGATCAGATGAAAAGTCTGGGTTTTGTATGAAAATATCACAGATGCATTAAATGAAACTCATGATCGTCAGCAACTGATAAATTTAATGTCAAATACTTTGTTTTGTTTGGACACTCCATTTCAAAGCTCCACGACCATTAGCTGCTTCATGCTAATTAACAATAGTGATGAACAGTGAATGATCTCCTCTGCTGTCTCTGTCTGCTCTGTTAACAAGTGAGACAAGTAAGAACAAGGTTAAAATAAAATCTAACGTGCGTCGAAGCTTCTCACCTGACGACATTGTTCACCTGTGGTGTGGTGAACCCTGCTGGGGAAGCTGCTTCACTTCCTGAATTCCCCACATGTCGTGCCGGTTTCAGACGAGTCGTCATTCATGCGACACTTTTTTTCAGACCCCAGTGCTGACAGTAAATTCCCACGTGACCTGAATGCAGCACGAGGAGCGGGGGTGAAGGGCAGAGCGGGGGGGGGGACGGGGCAGCGGCCGGGTGATGGACAGGGACATTTTAATCCCAGCAGGACGGAGACAGTGAGCTGGAGCTGACGTGGGCCTCGCCTCGAAGGTCAGCTCAGCGGGGGGGCGGGGGGGCAGCCTTGTAATGAAGGATAAGAAAGATGAAAGAAGGGAGGACTCATCCAGTCTGAGGTCCAGTTTGACTGTTTGATCATCGTAGTTTTATTGGTTAATAATGTTTGTTCTGTCTGTTAATCTATTTTTGTGATGTCTTCACTTCACCCTGGTGTTTTATTTTGAGGCTGTATTCAACAGAGATGTTTGTAAATTGTTTGAAAACTAGACAGAAAAACTTCTTCAGTTCTGATGGTTTCACATCAATTTGGTTTGTTTCAATGTTTTTTCGAAGCAAAAATAAATTTCATGATGAAAAAAAATCATAATTTCGACGTCATGGTGGAGCTGGAGGAAAGGTCAGGGGTCATCAGAGTCAGAGGGATCTAACCTCTGGGGGTCATGAATGTCTGTACAGAATGTCAGTTGATTTTCAATCTGGACCAAAGTGATGAAGAAATTAAACTTAAAACCAAACAATAAACAAGAAATACAAAACACTGAAACAGTCTCAAGCTCCACTTATTCACTTTGCTTATGTCCAATGTCACATGTCCAGTGTCAACTTGGACTGTGGGCTGAAAACTCCTCAGACCCTCAACAAGTCTGACGCGAGCTCCTTGGCCTCAGAGGAAGCCACGCCCCCCCCGTCTCCGTCATGGATGCCAGTGTGATCCACGAAGCATGAAAAGGGCTCTAATTGCATTTAGCTTAAGTCAGGCCGCCGTGGAATACTAATATGTCTGTGAGGGCTTCAGAATTAAGGCTTAAGCTTCGGTGCAAAGAAAAGACTGAATCCCATTTCCTCCCGCCATTCCTCCGCCGCTCTCCATGGGAACCGCGGGGCCTCCTGGGGTCCAACTCCCGGCAGAGAAGGGATTTACTGTATTTGTTTACTTGCCCCAGACAGTTTGACTTGTTGTGTACGAACCCCCCCCCCCCCCTCGGTTCCCCCGCTGTGTGTGCTCTCCACATGCCTTTCACTGACACACACCATCCTGTCATAAAAATGCCAGCCCACTCAATAAGGAGCGCGTTTGTTCGGAGCGTTTTGGAATTCCAGTCGAGCCTTTTTCCTCCCGTGGAACCCCTGAGAGCCGGGCAGGAAGCTGGAGAACGACTGGAGTCAAATACTTCCTGTGGACGACTGAAGAACTGTCAGGAGGAGGAATTATAACTGTTACACAACGGCTGGGGTTCGATGATGTTTTTAAAGGCCAAAGCAAATAGAAGTTAAAAAGTGGAAATTTGAGCAGCTTGATTTTGGCCTGAAGACAGTTTTTGTTGTTCATCTTCATTTTTCCTAATTTACAGTAAAATAGGTTTGAAATCATGTTGAGTTGAACGTTTAAATAAATCCATGTTTTACACCACAAGTTCATAATCTCAATCATCTAACATCACCTTCAGTGTTTCCTCCATGTCGGTGTTAATTCTGACGCCTTTGTCTCGTTCAGCTTCTCCTCCTCTCTCTCTTTATGATTCATTCGCCGCCTCCGTTACTACGTGCTGCGCAGTGTATTCAACATAAACACAACATGACCCCACTTAATGGAGTGTGTGCTGTGCCAGCTTTGTTAACACTCATCCGATGTTTGGAGCCTCTCGTGTTCGCTCCGATCAGGAAGCGCGTGTGTGTGTGTGTGTGTGTGTGTGTGTGTGTGTGTGTGTGTGTGTGTGTGTGTGTGACAGATTTCGACCGATAATGAAAACCTGGTGGAAACTGTTGTGGCGAAGGCTGATTTACAGTCAGAGAGGAGAGAGGTGTGTGTGTGTTTGTTTGTTGTGTGCCTGTGTGTGCGCAGCAACAACACACACATTGTGGTGTGAGACAAACACAGAACAGCTCTCTGTGTCAGTCTGAAGCAGCTCAGGCTTCATATAGAAACACACACATTCCTGTGCCGGGCTGAGGTCAGGCCGACTCGCCGCCCCCCCCGGTCCCTGCTGGACTCGCCCGCCGTCCTCGGCCGCGTCTCGAGTGTGTGTTGTCCACGTCAGCTCTCGGCTCTGGAACAATGAGCTGAGTCTGTGGTGAGAGAGTGATCCGAGTTAACACCTCAGAAAACTCACAGGAAGTTCTTTAAGGGAAGCTTGTGGACGATTGAAACACGAAACACCTGCAATGATTGGTTTCAGTTCAGACTAAGAGCTGCAGAAGGTTCCCATGCTCTTACTGTTGTAGCAGCATCAGTCAAAATGTCAGTTTGTCTAATGGGAAGTCAATAGTTTAAATGTAGTTTTGTTGATCACATGACTTTGCACTTGTCCAACACTTGAATTCACTACAGGATCTTTTAAACTTTAAACCATAGGTGGCTCTGCAGCCTGGTTTGTTGTCTGTCTTTTCAAAGTTTAGTGTCTTGTTTGGAACTTGTTTTCACTTCAGCTGCAGTTGAACCATAGACTGTATAAAATATGGACGTAGTGTCCGTGACGTCACCCATAGGTTTCTGAAGAGCAAAAATGAAGCAAATCGTAGTGCGTAGCCATCTTGGTAGCCTACCTCCGGTTACTCCAAATATGGACAAAGAGGTGGAGCGAGGGCGGAGCTGAGGCGGGTCGAATGAACGCTATTGGCTGAAAAAAGCCGCTTTATTGGAAATAATCAAACTAGCTACGGCTAACCAGCTAGGTTAAATGCTAAATATCGTTGCTAGCCGGCTAACCCCACGACCATCTCTTTCCCAAACTCAGTGACTAGAATTAGCCGGGGTGACGCCCTTTAGACCGTCAGTGGCTAGTTGTCAATCAAAGTGGCGCCACTTAGATTGACAGCTATGAATTGTGCATAATGATGTATGCTGTATATTTTAAAAAAAAAAAAAAAAAAAAAAAAAAAAACCCCCCAGAGTTGTCATGGAGTAGAAAAACAGCTTATGAGACTAGAGCCATGTTTTGAACCAGGCTGTAAATATGTTTTTTTTCTGTCGTAAAATCGGACATTTTAACATGGGGCTCAAATGTAATTGACTCCCTTCTGCAGCCTGCTCTAGTGGTTATTCGAGGAACTGCAGCTTTTTTGCACTTCCACATTGGCTTCATTTTTCAGCGGCGGAGGTTGCCGCTTGAGTTGAACATCGTTCTCTCCAGTTTGTGTTAAAGCCTGAAAACAACTCATTCACCTTCTCTCTCTCTCTCTCCTGTTCTCTCTCTCCAGCGTCTGACACCGAGCAGGATGCGGCGGTGAAACTCGACCAGGAGCGAGCTGAGATCGTCGCCAAGTATGACAAGGTACGACTTCATCCTCACAGCGTGTCGGCGAAGCTGTAACTCACAACAACAGGTTTTTTTCTCTTGTGGTTCGTCCTCTGCCAAACTCCAGTCGCTCACTGAGACTCTGTGGTGAAACTCCTCCATCAATCACGGCCTGAAACACAATAATAACAGGAAGCCGTTCGCTGACGAGCTGACTGTGATTAACACGTATCCTCAGCCAGAGCTCGTGAGCTGTCAGTGAATGAAGCGTGATGCCTCCATGCTTCAGTCGACAGGCCGACGCCCACTGTGACGGACAAACATCTGTCCTGACGTTCACATCGACTCCTGTGCACTGATGGATCCTCCGCTCTGTGTGTGTGTGTGTGGATGGATGTTTCCTGAGTGACACGTCTATTTCACAGCCCGGCGGTATCAGTGGGACCAGCCCACCACGCTCCGTTTGTAAATTAGTCTTTTTAATTTAGTCCAGCAGGGCCGCATAATCAGGCCGCCTCATTAGGAGTGAAGAGACCATGGAGAGTGTGTGTGTGTGTGTGTGTGTGTGTGTGTGTGTGTGTGTGTGTGTGTGTGTGTGTGTGTGTGTGTGTGTGTGGGACACAATCACAGCTAAATCAATGTCACCGTCTCTGTCGGGGGTGGGAGGGGCTTAATGGATTCGGTTATCACGGCGACCACACACGGCCGCCGCTCCTCGTTTCTCATCAGCCGCCGTTCATTTGTTTGTTTGTTTGTTTGTAGACGTTAAAATGATTTCTGGTCTTTGCTAAATGTGCAGAAATGAAGAGTTTTGTTTCCAAGTGACGTCTTCACTCAGGTCTGGTTTTTGCACTGATGCTGATGTTTGTGGATCAAGGGCATTGATCCAGCCAGTAAAAGTACACACACAGAGTCTTGTTCCCCAGAGGATGAACCTCACTGACTTCTCCTCCAGTGTCACCAGTGAAATCTCTCAGCAGCTGTTTATCACGACACAGATGTTCATGATCCCCAGAGGATGNTGAAATCTCTCAGCAGCTGTTTATCACGACACAGATGTTCATGATCCCCAGAGGATGGATCTTTTTCATCTTGACCCAGCATCAAGTCAAAGTTTTAAACCCTCATAATCAGTCACTGATATATAAATGTTTAATGATTTAATAATAATTTTAATGACAAATGGCTCATGATGTTTTATTAATCAACCTTTCAAATTAAGACGTAATGAATCATGAATATGTGGGAATGAACCTGGAATCATTCTCAGATGTGCTGTTATGCTTTTCACATCAGAAACGATAAAATGAAATGAAAATTATTCCGATTAAAACGATCAGAGTAGGAATCCCTCGACGAAGATCTTTGACTTCTGATCAAGGACAAATGGCTTCATGTTAAAGGGTCAGAAGCAGAAAAGATGGAACCCACTGATTTACTGTTCTGGATCTAT
Source organism: Centropyge bicolor (assembly GCA_037975185.1). Lineage (NCBI taxonomy): Eukaryota > Metazoa > Chordata > Actinopteri > Pomacanthidae > Centropyge > Centropyge bicolor. Next base: position 6,975 of record JBBMOC010000883.1, on the reverse strand, counting down.
AGGACTGGTGAGAGAGACGCACAGGGCCGAGCTGCGCAGTCGATCACAGAGTTATAGCGACACGCGATCATAGAAACGCTGAGCAGCTGCTTTAAATTCAGCCTGAAATTGATTTTAAGCAGCGAGAGAAATGAGAAATGTGTCGGCCATGATGACGCAGCGTGAACACACACACACACACACACACACACACACACACACACACATACGTGGTGGAGGTGGGATAAAACACTCCATCCTTCAGTGTGTGTGTGTGTGTGTGTGTGTGTGCAGACGCTGGGTGAGGACAGAGGGAGACGGATTTAGAAATATTTCACCTCAACATCTGGTCGTCAGACTGACCTGTGAACCACAGTTAGACTCCTGTCTGTGTGACTGTGTGAAGAAATTATGGTGTCAGTTGTCCTCACGTCCACATTTAGAAACATTTGCTTTTGTGCAGATTAAAACTCACAGTCAGAGAAAAAATGTTACCATGAAATATCATTCTCTCTCTCTCTCTCTTTTTTCTTTGTCTCTCTCTCTCTCTCTCTCTCTTTCTTTGTCTCTCTCTCTCACTCTCTCTCTCTGTCTCTCTCTCCCTCTCTCTCTCTCTGTCTCTCTCTTTTTCTTTGTCTCTCTCTCTCTGTCTCTCTCTTTTTCTTTGTCTCTGTCTCTCTCTCTCTCTCTATCTCTATCTTTTTCTTTGTCTCTGTCTCTCTCTGTCTCTCTCTCTATCTCTATCTTTTTCTTTGTCTCTGTCTCTCTCTGTCTCTCTCTCTATCTCTATCTTTTTCTTTGTCTCTCTCTCTCCCTCTCTCTCTCTATCTTTTCTTTGTCTCTCACTCTCTCTCTTTCTCTGTCTCTGTCTCTCTCTCTCTCTCTCTCTCTCTGCTAACAGTTAATCCAGTTACTTCTTTTTTTTTCATAAACATAAACAATTAGAGACTAACAATAACTTGACTCAACATTAGCAACATTATACTTCCTGTTTACATCCTCCAAAGCATTGTGGGAAACCAACATGTCCAGCCATGAGATTCGAGTGTTAGATGTGAAAATGTTTGTGTTGCTCACGGCACTGAAATCAAAAATCAACCTATCGATCAGTCAAAGTTGTCAAGGTTTCCATCAGTTTGAGGACAAACACGTTTCAGTGGAACAAGTTCACATGGACTCGTCTGCAGCTTTCTGTCGTCTGTCCTTCTGCTTCTCTTCCTCTTGATATTCCCTCTCTGCTCCTCTCTCCCAACAAACCGTCCTCACACACTCTTCATGTGGGTTTTTCTATTTTATTGGTCCATGATGGAGAATGAAGTAGACCCAGTTTGTCGGAGGCCTGGAGTCAGACGGTGGCGCAGGTGGGCGTCTGGCTCCTCATTTCACACCTGTTAATCGCTGCTCACACACACACACACACACTTAGCATCTCATAAACACACACTCGGGCTGACACACTTTCCCAAGGGCGGCGGAGTCGAGGCTCCTCTCGTAATCTGGCAGCCAATCAAAAGGTGATTCTCTGCCCCTGAAGATCGTGGGCGGCAGCTCGATCAGAGCTCCGTCAGAAGTCGCTTTATTTCACAACCAGCGTCAGACAAACTGCAGCTGCTGATGATTTACTCTGTCGATCAGTCTCTGGATTATATTTCAGATTAATCAATTCATTGTTGTGTCGATAAAATGTAAGAAAATACTCAAAAATATCATCACATCTTCAGAATCTAAGGTTCAAAATCCAAAGTCCAGTCCAAAAATAATGTTGTTTTTCCCGCAATGTATTTATTATATCTTTTTTTTTTATAATATTATTTTTTGTTGTTTGTGTAAAAATCTGTCTCTGTCACTCACACTTTACACCAGTGGTCACTATTTTCATCGTTGTTTAAACGTCCAGTTCTTATCAGCGATAAATCACTTTTTCTTTACTAAAATCAGCCTCAGGTGACAAACTCAGATTTTCTCTGTGCTAAAACTCTTAAACTTTATTTTACTTTCATATGTGACAAAAATAAGAAACAAATCAACGAATCAGTTCGATCATATCAGCTCTGCTTTACTTAGATACAGCTCTTTTCATTCATCATCACTGGTCAGTGTTGTAGATGTGGCGTTGTCTCCTGGTCACATGTTGAATCAGTCACATGATCACATCACGGTTCTTCACAGACTCTGAAAACCTGCCTGAAACAAACTAGTTGTTCACTGTTTCTCCTTCTCTCTGCTCGACTCCAGGGGAAAGAAGCCACCGTGGAGCCGTGGGAGGACACGAACTTCCACCTGTACAAGGTCATCGACCGCTTCGGCTTCGTCCAGTAAGAACACACAAACATCTGCAACGTCTGAATGAAGGAGCTGCAGTTTGAACAGTGGCACCAGCCGAGGGGAGGGAGAGAAAACGAGCAGCTGTAAAGTGGGAGGGAGAGTGTGTCTGCGGGTTCGGTCGGAGGCCACGAGGCTCCTCAGCAGCGCCGTGCTGCAGCGTTATATATAGGCTGGAAGAGGCAGGCAGGAAACAGCCTGCTGAGCCACAATCACAGGGCACCGCTGTTTGGAAAGTGTGGTGCGATCCCGACCGCACGGCGTGAGACGGAGGGACAGACTGAAGCATGATGGGAGGGGGAGACAAACATCTGGGTTGTGTGATTGTTGAGGGACAGAAGGAGCCAGAGGTGGAGGTCAGAGACTGGGAGACGAGCCGAGACGACCTGTGACCTCCAGGAGCTTTTCAGGCTTAAACATCAGAGCGTTGATGTGAAGTTAAAGTCTGATCAGTCTCACGTACAGAACTTCACTGTTGATCGACGTGTTTTCAATCAGGAAATTTGTAAATTGTGGCTCGGATGCGTTCACTGACAGTTGGGTTTTACAGGTCTCTTATTTCATCCCAATTATTTGCTTTAAAGCAGTGGTTTTCAAAGTGTGGGATAGCGAGCCTCCCTAAAGAGAACTCAAAAGCATGCCGCCCCCCCTTTACCCCCCCTAATTATTATTACTATTATTACTGTTATTGTTGTCGCTTTGTATGTTCCACACATGCTTAAAAAAGGTTTTAAACAATAAATGCTATTCACATCTTTATTTTTGTAAACATCTTAAACATGTTTGTAGGTTCTTAAACATATTTTTTAAAACATTTTAATCATCTTTATCTCTGTGTGTGTGGATAAATATCTTTTTTTAACACATTTTAACATCTGTTTGTTTTTAACATCTTTTTAAAACACATTTTTAACATCTGTATGTTTTTAATATTATTAAAACACATTTAACATCTTTATGTTTTAACATCTTTTTTTAAACACATCTGTTTTTAACATATTTTAAAATATTTTTTTTAAGTGTTTAAAGAGGTTTTTTTAAATATCTTTTTGAATACATTCAATTTAAGGCCTCTTTGTGCAATTCCTCAAATCAGATAATTAACAGATCAACGTCAGTCAGAGATATTTTTTTTTTATCATAGTGGCTTGGTCGTTAAACTTTGGTGCTTGGTTTCAATATGACGCCGGAGTTTACATGGTCGCATACTGGCGTTAGCTAGCACCTCTTTGCAGATAACACTCTGTGGCAGCGGAGCATCATCAGGACCAATACATGAAAAGCCAAACTTTAAATAATGTTGCTTCAACATGTCAGAGCGAAAAAGATGGAAATCAAGGGCTCAGCTTTTGTTTTCAGATTAGTTTTAAGCCGCCTTGTGAAAAATATTTGTCTACACATCAAACATTTGTGAAAGCTTTCCAGCTGAACTCATTCAAATCTGTGTATTTCAGTGTTGATTCAGAGCAGAGGAGACCAGAATATTCTCTGAGTGTGTCTCGGAAACACTTTGAAACGCAGATTAGCCCAAACTGAGGAATGTCCGATCTGTTATTTCCTGTTTGTGTGAGCGCCGACATGTTTGATGTTCCTGTCAGGGAGAGCGAGACGAGCGCTGACCCGGATGTCACTCAGCTGTTTGACTCCACTGTGATTCTTCATCTGCTCATACGACAACAAGGACAAAAATAAACTGAGGTTCAGAGAGAAGTTCTTCATTCTTCTGTTTTTCATTCTCCTCTTTCTTCTTCTCTCCTCAGTGAGAATGAACTTCCATCCTACGACTCAGTGGAGGAGAAGGTCAGTTTATCTTCTGTCTCATTTATGGCCTTTTTTTTTTAACCAAATAGTCTCAGGAGCTTAACTTTACAATGAAGTAAATCAGGAAATTAAAGCTCCTTTTTGCACCGTCCTGTTTCTCCTGCATCTGTAAAACTGAAGACAAAGAAGATCAGTGAGATTAAAAATAGACGGCTCAGTTTGAGATGTGTGGAGAGACAGTGATTGTTCTCAGACTGAAAACACATGAAAGGTTGCAGCCGCCATGATCTGAATAACTCTACATGGTTTTATTGATTTGCATGAGAGAGTTCTGGAACCTGGAATCCAGATAATATGTTTCCTACAAATGCAGGTACTTTGTTGCATCCATGCAAAAATCATACAAATATAAAAACACAAAAGCAGCCTGTCATATTTAACAGGTTGTAAAGTGATGTCATGTTGCATTCATGTGCCGTGGGAAATAGAACGATTTACACTTGAAAATCTAAGTTGCCATACAGTGTGTACTACTTGAGTACTTTGGGAAAAGACCCTAAAAAATACATCAATGTTATCACTTTATTTATTATTCATAATTGAATTTCCACAAACATTGAAAACATTTAAAATGTAATAAAGCAAACAAAAGCCTGTATTTGTAACATTAACGTCTGAAAAAGCAGCAAACAAATTGACTGTGTTGCAACGGATGAATATGTTTTCAGTCAAACATTGAGCTCACATGTTCATAAAATGTGGAAGAGCTGATCAACATCTGCAGCTGATGTGAACTGGAGCAGCTCGACGGCTTCAAACAGAGCTGCTCTGAAGTCGCTCATGTGTCGCTTCTGGTTTTCCCACTCAGCAAAAACACACGGAGGTGGAGCGGACGACCAAGTGGCTGAAGATGCTGAAGAGCTGGGACAAATACAAGAACAGTGAGAAGGTGAACTTCTGCTTTTTTTCTGCCTCTCAGTTTAGAATCTGAATCTTGAATCTCATCTTTGAGTTTCTTCTTGTCTTGTTTTGTCTGACCAACAATCCAAAACAAAAAGATATTCACTTTACTGTCATGTGACAAAGAAAACAACACATTTAAGAAACTCGAACATGTATTTGTTATTTTTGCTTGAAAATAACTAAACCGATTATTTTACATCAAAATAGCTTATTAAATGGTTAATCGTTAGCTTTAGCACATTTAGCTTCTAAATGTGAAACATGCATTTTTATTCTTTGCACATAAACAGCAGCATGTTGGACACAGTGTTGGTGAGAGAGTAGCTGTGAGCCAGAAAACCAAAACAACGAGGCTAAAAGAGGCTAAAAGGCTCCAAAGAGCCGATAGGAAGTGCAACATCCAGATAAGAGAAGTGCAGATCTTCTATAAACACGTCATCCACCATGTTTTTAAGAATGAAATCAGGAAGAGCTGCTGTGGATCGTTTGAGCTTTTGTTCATATGAGATCATTGAAATCAGGCAAAATGTGTAAAACAATAAAACGATCATGATGAAATCCAATGAAAATCAATCAATTATAATGTTAATATTAATAAGAAATAATGGACCTTCCTTCGACGGAGACAGGGTTGAGGTCAGTGTCCTCAGATCTGTCTGCAGATGTGGACTCTGTGTCTCTGTCTCAGTCGTCTCCCAGCAGCAGCATCAGAGTTATATCTGCCGTCATTAGTGTCCGTGTCGTGTTGCGGCGTCGCCCGGAGCTTTTCACCGCGTCCTTCAGTTGTGTGTTTTGTCTCGGCGGGGACAGTGTGTGGGCTGCTGTGTGTCTGGGCTGTGAGATGTGTGATCGTTTGTTTTCAGAGACATGTTCTCAGTGAGACACAGCCAAGGACACGGAGGAGTTCAGGCCTCCGTCACTTCGCTCCCGTCGCTCCCTCAGAGCTTCGGGGAGGTTTCTCTCGGGTCACGCTCGGTGCGTGTTTCCTCGCTCGCCAGCTGCTGGGAGCGTGCAGCTCGCAGCGGGAGAGGACGAATCCGGCTCCTGGTGGTTGTGTTTAGCAGAACAGTAATAAACCTCGAAGGGGGTCGGGACGTTTGGTGATGTGGCGACTGCTGACTGCTGCAGGTTGTGGTAACATTGATGTGAATGGGAAAACTCCACTGGTGTCACTTCTCATTGACCAGAGCTGGTTTTATAACGTTTATACAATTCGTCATTTTACTGACGTGAGGAGATTGTTTCATTTCCAGTTTTGTCTTTCAGCTTCCAGTCGCTGCTGGTTTTAATGAATACAAGTAAAAAGTCTAGGTGCTGATTGGTTCACACAGTCTCGAAGAGGTCACGTGACCACAGATACGGATTTAAAAAGGGCGATATTGGATGAAAAGTTCAGTTTGTTGCAGACGTTTCATTGGTGAAAATGATCAAGAATGTGATGAATCACTAAATCTGCTGCTTTTGAATCTGTCTGAAAATTGATTGGATCGATTGATCAACATCAGTTAATGTATAATATGATGTGTTTTTTATTGATAATGTAATTTGGAATAATTGGCTTCTTTTTGGATTGAGGAGGATGGAAAATACTCATTTAAGTAAGTGTTGAATTCAGCAGCAGCAGGAAACATCTTTTGTATATTTGAGGACAAACTTCAGGTGAAAATCACTTCATCATCTGCTCCTTTAAAAAAAACAGTCTGCTCATCTTTAACTTGGACTATGAAAACAATGAGCAGCATGTTTGAGCACAGTAAATACAAAGCGAGAGCAGAACTGATTCACAGAAGTGTAAATGTTGACACACGTGTTCGGGTGTACACACACACACACACACACACACACACACTCATAGGATGATTAGTCTAACAGATGCTCTCATTGACTCGCTCATCAGAGCCTAATTACAAGGCTGTTGCACTGAAAACTAGTGAGTCCCAAGTGTGGCGG
>JBBMOC010000882.1:0-17413 GCA_037975185.1 Centropyge bicolor | reverse complement strand
AGATAACACTCTGTGGCAGCGGAGCATCATCAGGACCAATACATGAAAAGCCAAACTTTAAATAATCAGGGTCATACTTCCTCCGTTTTCTGCTCGCCCCAGACTCTGTGCCCTCTCTCACTTTCACTTGAGATACTAAAAATCGATCCATCCTGTCTCTTGTCAGATGTTTACACTTTTTCTTCTTTTAGGGTTTATTTTTTTCACTCGCTGCGCCTCCCCTGAAACCCTCTGGCGCCCCCCAGGGGAGGCGCGCCTCACACTTTGAAAACCGCTGGTCTAGATCAACCAGCAGTGAAAATTATAATACAGGATTATCACTTTCAATTATATCACACTTTAAAAATAAAAAAAGAGTCAAAATCTCAATGGAGCAAAATCCATAATGATGTTATTTTCTTAAGGCTTAAAAATCACGTGTGTAGCGATAAGAGAACTTCATGTTTGTCAGCACATCTCTGGAAACCACGGCATAAAAAGTGCCACCTGGATGATGTGTGTTTGTCTCCAGGTTTGACCGTCTCTATTGACGCTCTGAGAACTTATGGTTGGTGGAGATGAACCGTCCGACTGAGCTGGATCCAAAACATGCTGCCAAAGCAAAGTGAGACTGAGCTGCAAACCATCAGTGGGATGACAGCGAGAGTCAAATGATGAGGAGAGTATATGTTTGTTTCAGTGTGTATAGACTGTGCATGACTATCAGTGTGAGTGTTGAACATATGCTGGTCTGTGTGTGTGTGTGTGTGTGTGTGTGTGTGTGTGTCAGCTCTGAGCTCTCTGACTCGTCTGTGAGTCATTTTCAACACAGGAACCAATAGTTTTTAATTTGTCAGTTTCTCGCTCTGCTGCGCCGCTGCGTCCCTGCCGGCCTGCAGATTACAGCTCCACATCCACTGTCAACAACAAACAGGAAAACAGGAAGAGGTCCAACAACATGCATTTCACAGGGCGGCGGGTTGTGTGTTCACCGTAGCTCCTGTGAGCCTGAACAAAGTTTACTTAAATGAATGATCTGAAAACTTCTCATTCAGTGACTCAGCAGAAATCTTTAGACCAACATGTTTCAATCCTGCTTTTGTCATCTCAGAAACATATTAAGGATTACACCATCTCCTTCCACCAACAACCTCTATTCACACGTTAATCATCAGTCTGTTAGTCTGCTTTAATTCCTTGCTCTCTGGCATCAGTAAAAAAAAAAAAAAAACCCTCTCCAGCCTCCAGCTCACTCAGAACTCTGCTGCCGGCGTTTTGACTCTGGTGAGAAAACTCTTCTCTACACTGGATACCTGTTGTTGTCCATCACTTACTCTGTCCCTTCCTGCTCCCTGATCCTCAGATGCATCATTCCTCATTAAGGTCCAAATTAATAAATCCACTCAACACAACATTCAACAACAACACCCCACTGACATGAACACCTCTTCCCCAGAACTGCTGAGCACATATGCTCATGCACATGGACTTCTATGAACACACTCACTCCCCCTCCTTCTCACTGAATCTACCAACACACATTCACACACAAATACACCACCTCCATCTGGAACTACTGGCCAACCCCCCCACCCCTCCTCCTCTCCTTCATCTACCCAACTCAGCACACCACATGGACAAAGAATAAACACTCTGTTAAGGACAATACTCTTGGGTTTACGGACAGTTACCTCTTAATTTCAATATTTAATTTAAACTACAAATGTCACTTGAAATTTTCAAGGAAACAGCTGTCATGTTCACCATTTCTCAACTGTTTTTCTGTTATGTGCAATATTTTCTGTATATTTATTTTCTGTATATTTATGCTAGATATCTATATTCACTTTTACAGTCAATACAACTACTTAGTGCAATAATTCAACTTGCTGCTACTTGCTCTGTGCAATAACCTGTATATAACTCTTGTTCATATACATATGTCTATACATAGCTCATAGCACTGTATTTATATATAGTATATATTTATATCTCTTTTTCATATTTTTATATTTCCACCGACTGACACTATTGTTGCTGACTCTTTGTTGGAAGCCATTGCATCGAAATTTTTTTACCCAACTTGCACTGCTGTGTATATTGTGTAATGACAATAAAGAAAGTCTAAGTCTAAGTCTAATACATGTAAGTGATAAAGACTTTGGAATGAGCTGCCAGAGAAGATCATGGCTGCAAACTCTCACTCATCATTTGTAAAAAAAATTTCGGTTTTCAGTTTATGTTATTAGTTAATTTTTACTTCTTCCACTATTGTGACACACTCAGAACTGACATATGTGTGACATGCCATTCTCAGTGTGATCTTTAAACCTGCAAACCTCATCAGAGTCTTCCTGAAGATTAACGATCTCACGCTGAAAGGTACACTTTCATAAAAAATGTGCTCAAGAGTTATTTCATTTTCTTCACTTTGAAGGCCTTTATTCAGTTTGTGCCAGGGACTTTTTCCTAGATAACAATTTTTCAGTGGAGACAGTAAAGGATTACACAACTATCATTCATTACTTGTACTTTATCATAATCGTGACCAGGTGTCACCAGTGAAAAGTGACACAAAGACAGGTTTATTTTACCCAAGTATCTAAAGCCAGACTAACTCTCCTGAGTCCTCTGTGCAAAATCTGCAGCTGATGAGGAAACAGATTTCTCTCACGTCTTGAGGAAAAACACATTTAGCCTTTGTTGGACCCAGTAGTCCACAGTGTTTTTGTGTCTTGATGAGTTCAGCAGACAGAAGAACTGCTCACTCCTGCAGTTTGTAATGTGTCGCAGTGAGAGTCAGGGCGAACACAGGTCAATGTAAATGAGGACTTCAGCATCTTAAACCAATTTCTTCACATGACTGGAGACTAAAACGCAGAATTGGGACAGTGAGCATTTGCATATTTAAAACTCGGGAGATGATATTGCTTTTTTTTTTACTGGTGCCAGAATGAATGTTCAAACAATTCTGAATTTTTAACAGCAGCTCTTTAATCATTGAACGGTTTGGAAATTATATATTAAGATACTTTAAACATCTGCTCTTGGATCTGATATCACAGGGTTTTGGCTTGAAGTCTAGTTTGAAGAAAGGTTTGGCAATTCAGTAAAAAAAGGAAAATGTTATTTCTACGTCTGCCCGGCACAAAAACACTCCCAAAACAACAAACCCTTTATTTTTAATGTCCTTTGTAACAACTCTCTTAATGACTTCCCTGTAGCTGCAGGACTGTGGAGGCTTGCAGGAAGAAATCAACAGTACTTTGCTGCGTCTTCTATGTTTAATGAACGTCTCTGCCTGCGAGCGCCACTCGGAGGGTTTTACGAGTTGTTGACATTGGACGTGTTCGGCTGCAAATTTCAGCGGTCCGTCTCAGAGAAAAGCTTCTATTTTAACCAAAGCAGCTGTCGAGACGAGCCGTGAAACAGCTCGGATTTACGAGCCGTGACTGTGAATCGAAGCATGTTTTTGTGCCTCTGCTGAGTTTGTTTTCTTTCCACTTACTTATATAAATATTCCATATGAAACAGCAGGTCGTTACTTTAAACTTTTTAAAACCAGATTGCTCCGTTAATAATGTTACTCTTATTCTGGCCAGTGGAAACCTCGCTCCTCCACACCTCAGGACACTTTCTGATCAAAGCTGTGTTTGCATCTAAAGCTGTGAGATGTTGACTGTGTCGCTCCAGTCCAGTCGAGGACCTTTAGTTCATCTTCAGGAGCCTAAATGAAGCGCTAGGGAAAGTTCAGCCAGGAAGACATCTATGCTTCTAACCCACAATCTATTTCTCATCTTCCTACTGCGCATGCTCATTTCCTGCTGCAAGTGTTCAGGGCGGTCACTCGCAATCAGCTGACTCTCCAGCTGTTCTCTCCCATCCAATAGCACGGTGACACTCCCTCATTGCTAACCAATCATTCTTGTGCTCTCCTTTTAAATGACGTTTGCTCTCTGCCCTAGCGCTTGCTAGGGCAGAGAGTATTGTCATCCTCTCCACCCTCTCCCATGGAATCAGATCCCGGTCTGGGTTCAGGAGGCAGTCACCCTTTCCTCATCTAAGAGTCCGTGCATCACTGGAGCTGCAGAGTCCGGACCCCTGTTCGCAGGCCTCCGACTGCACACGTCTTCGTTCAATTTCATTATTATCACTTTCGTCATGTATGGATTGTAGTATTGCATGTCCTCCCTTCCCCCCGTCTGTCTCTCTGTCTCTCTTTCAGCCCAACCAGTGGCGGCAGATGACTGTCCATCACTGAGCCTGGTTCTGTCCGAGGTTTCTGCCTGTTAAAAGGGAGTTTTTCCTCGCCACCATCGCCAAGTGCATGCTTGTGATGGAAACTGTTGGGCCTCTATCAGTCTTTTTTAAAGAGTATAGTCTAGACCCGCTCTGTTTGTAAAGTGCTTGAGATGACTTCCATTGTGATTTGACGCTATATCAAATAAGATTGAATTGAAATTGTACCTCCCATCCGGCTTCTCAGCCTCCATTTGCCACCACCACCACCAGTGCAGGACTCTGGGGGGGGGGGGTTCTCTGGCGCTGGCTCAGATTGTATGTCTTCAATCATGATGTCTCCCCCCAGAGTCCAAAACGCCAAAGACTCTCTGTCAAGTTGCTTATCAATGTTTATGTCATAATAAATTATCTTTTCTCTCAAACTCGTCTCTCCTGGTTGAAATGTGCAGCAGCTGTGAGAGAAGACGAAAGACTCGCAGGAGCCGCTGCTGCAGTGTCAGCAGGTTTTTTAGCCCTGACTTCGTCTCCTAAGGTAATGTGAGCGAGCTCGAGGTGGCGAACGAATGTGAAACCTTGCCCAGACCTGACTCTGCAACATAAGCAGCATTTGTCACATCACAGACAATTAATTAATTTAACACTAATTAATCACCAAAGTAAAACAAAAATCAGCAAAAATCAATCAATAAAAATCAATATATTAATCTAACAGGTTGTGAGCTGCAAAGTTCCTTCTCATTCAGTCCACAGAGCCGTGGCAGAAATCACTCATTTGATCTGGAGCAGATAAATACAAAGAGTGAGAATGTTCCCCCTGACAAAGCTTCGTCATGCTCCTTCCATTCATCGCCATCGAGTATCTCTGTGAAAAGACGCCCTTTATGTGCCTTATCTGTTCGAGTTTCTCTTTCTGAACAGCCTTAATCCTCCTGAGTGCCTCCAAGTCGTCAATGTTTCGCTCACAAAGGAGGAAACGGAGAGAAGCTGGGATTAGCTCAGCGAGCAAACAGGAACCCTTTGAGTGAAGCAGGCGCTTTAATGACGTTTTAATCAGCGGGGCCGACCGACGCGAGCGCCGCTATCGAAGTCACAAAGAAAGTCAACACCGGGATTATCAACATCTCTTTAATCTTTAATTAGCCTTTATCTGAACTGTCACATAGCAACAGAAAAAAGTCATACACATTTCAGCTCCCTGAAAGAGAAGCCTTTTATGTTCTTTAATACATGAAAATACCCATTTTGTTCTGTCAAAATAAATACTGAAGAGTTTTATAAAAGTTTTTTTTGTCTCCTTTGGACAGTTTGTGGGAGTGTTTTTTTTTTCTTTATATACACATTCATGCTGTAAGCTGCAAACAGAAATGAATAAATTAAAAAAGAGATGAAGGGACACAGAGCAGGAACGACAGAGGATACAACTCAGGAAGTTGCACAAACGGCAGCCATCGCCCAAATCCTGCTTTTTGCATGACATTTATTTGTTTCATTCTGTCTTTAATAATCAAACTTTTTCCTGTATCTTATAAATCCAAGCAACAGTTTGCACCTTTCGGCAAAAACTCTGCTTCACAAAGTCGGACTTAGGCAGCGGCTGCATCTGAGAAACTCTGCAACTGACATTTAAGAAGGCAGGTAAGATGTTGAAAACACGTCCGAGAGACATTTTCATTTTACAAAAAAAAAAAAAAAAAAAAAAAGGCAAAGAGGCTGTTTGAGAACTTCAGAACCAGATATTACCTGTGAGGTTACGTGAAGTTTAGAATCCAGCATTTGAAAAAAAGTCACACATGTGCAAAAATGAATGAAACCAGAAACTTGGTGATGATTCTGGACGAACTGTTGCTCAATGGAGCTTCTGAGATATTGAACCATCTTCTGCAAAAAAACAAACCCCAAATGTTATTTAAATGAAGTGGACGCACAGATTGTATTATGGGATGTTCAGGAGGCAACAGGCTTTTAAAGGCTACAGATTCTGTTTAAGGTAAAGAGGAAAAGAACGAGTTCATAATGGAATTAAATAACATAATTATCCTCTATCACTCTGGTTTGCATGAAGTTAAACCATCCAGAGGTTCAGACAGGTTTCCCAAAGTCACATAAATACTCTGAAATTAATAATCTCTCTGAACTTTGTAATAATTTTATTAAGCTACAATTTAGGGACATTTCAAAGTGGCGTGATTCTGGAGCGCCTGGCAGAGATTTGAGCTCACCTCCGACACTCTGAGCTCAGGACACGACGTGCTAACGCTGTGTACTGAGTCTGATGATCACATGGAAACATCAGGCCCAAACACCACTAATGAACCACGGAGGCTGACGAGTGGAGATTTTACAAAAACATGATTCCAAATTCCTTCACAGGTGAACCGACGCTCTGACTGTGTCTTTGAAGTGGTGAAAAGAAAAAAACATGGATCTCTAACATGAAAGTGTTTCCATTTGAGGCAGCGGGGTTTTCTTCCTCTGTCTCGCTTTACCTGAAAAATAACGACATGACCCCTTGAATCTTCCCAACTGGAGCGTGCTCAGATTGACTCTGTATCTCGTGGTGCGTTTGGTTCGTCTCCAAAATGTCCTTCGTTACACTTTTTGGCTAATTAAATTTCATGAAGGTAGGCGAGCTTCAATTCCCTAATTTTAGACCACTGAGGAGCTTCCCACACACACACACACACACATGCATACAGACACACACAAACACACACGCACACAGACTCGCACACACACACACACACAGCACACACACACACAGCACACACAGCACACACACGCACACACACACACACACACACACACACAAATGCATACAGACTCACACACACACGTGCACACACACACATGCACACAAACACACACAAACACACACACACATGCACACAAACACACACACACGCACACACACGTGCACACAAACACACACACACACACACACATATACACACAGAAGCACACACACACACACATGTACAAACCTCCACACAACAGAGGACATACACACTTACATGAAGCTTCACAGATGTCATGGAAACTGCAGCTGTGGAAGTGGGCGGCCACTGAACAGCGAAGCAAAGAAGAAATAGGCAGAATATAGAAAAGGAAAAATAACGCACAGCAGTCGAGCCACGAAGTCCGTCTGCTTTCACGCTTCTGGAAAAACAACAAACAGATGTCTGAAGAGAAAATTGTGGGTTTGAAGACGCTGAAGAAACAGGAATGTGATTGCTCATGAATCTCTTGGGCCTGAGAACGTCTCAGTGGATCTCTGTGTTATTTAGTTTATAATCTTCAGTCTTTGTCCTGTTGAGGCCTCGGCTGAAGTGAGAGGTCACGTTGGTGAAGGACCTATTAGACTCTAAACCCTTGTGTGTTTGTGCCTGAGGACAGGTATCAACCAAATATCACCAAAATATCCATATTAACCAAAATGTCGTATTGAGAGTTTTGTTCAAATGTCATAATTGATGTGTTTCAGTTACTGGATTTTTATTTTCTAATAAAAAATAAATAATTTTTTTTTTTTTTTTTTTTACAATGTTCAATCTTAATTTTGGTCACATGGTCTCACTGTCAAATCTTCTCACTATCTTAACAACATTGTGCATATATTGGAAAATAAATAACATTCTAACGCACTGCACAAAACATCGAGGGAGCGATTATCGACTTAAGGAATTACTTTATGTGAGACTCAAAAAAGTGCTTGTGCTTCAATTATGGAAGAGGTCACAGTTTGAACGGGTCCATTTCTGAAGAAAAGAAAAATGCTAAGAACTTTATATTTCTTATGAACTACTTTTCCACTCGCTGTATATCGAGACTCTTCTGGTCGACTTTCAATGATGCCTTTGTTACTTTTTAATTCTCAATTGAAAAACCCAAAATTCACTTCTTTTTCAAGGGCACTGAGGTGAAGAGCATCATCTGAACCGACTACAGGAAATCACAGGAAATTGCATTGAAATTGACATAATTGAAGCAGAAGCAGATGGACAGTTAACTGCTATAATCTTCAAATAGCATTATCACATTTTATATTGAATATTGTGCTGTAAATATATAATCTTAGAAATGCTGATTTTGGATGGAAGAATCTGTTGGCCCTCTGGTTATGAACTCATGTTTATTTCTGGGACGTCATGTGGCTTAAAAATGTGACTGTCTGAATGTAAAATGTTCTGATTTGATGGTAATAACTGAAGTGAACGACAGAGAAGTGAGCGTCATGTCTGATGGTCTGAAGCGGCTGCTCCTCTCCTCACTCCCTCACTCCCTCCAGACCGAACTGTGATGTGTGTGGCTCATATTTATGTATCTGCAGTAACGTGGGCGATGGTGTCGTTGATGAAGTTTGAGTCTGGATCGGACATGTCCTCTGAACCGTGACTCGCTGAACTGGGTCAATGGGCTCGTCTCTGCAGGGATTTTATAATTACCTCGCCTGCCCAGTCATTCCAGTCAAGAGCTTTTTGGCTTTTCTTTGTGCCTGTGAATCAGAGCTCAACAGTGTTTTCATCTGATTAACTGATTTGAGAGGCCTGTGTTTGTTCCTATGCAAACAGCATTAGAAGCTTCACTTCTGTTTCTGGGCCTGATTTGACTCTGGAGGACGTGATGAACGGCAAAAATAGTTTGGCAGCAACATTTCATTTTTTACGCCTCAGAAACCATAAAGCAAGAAGAGAAACTGGAAATTCACATCTTAACATTTGCAGCCACATTAATTCTGGTCTGTTTTCAAAGTTAAATTTAAAAAAATTCAAATCCGATCTTTCAAGCTGCAGAAATATTTTGACCACTTGGGGGCAGAAAAGCGCAGACGGACGCAAAGCCCTGACATGTGATGATGATGATGATGATGATGATGATGATGATGATGATGATGATGAAGTCATTCTCCTGTTAGCTCTAGCTTGGTCTCCACCCACGCCTCAGATAACTAATGTTCCACTCTTTTCACCAGCTAGTCACTAACGTGGTCCATGTGCTGTTTGGTGCTGAGCAGGCAGCTTAAAGTTGGTTTATTAGAACTTGTCTGGTGCCAAACGACTAACTTCGGGGGCAAGTGAGTGACCTTTAGAATAAAGTTTGACCTGTGAGCCACAATTACCGGAGGACACAGAGAGAGTTTACACGACAGGAAATGATCTATAGCTGAGTATTTAGGAAAGGACAAGGTTGGGTTATAGGTCCAGGTAAACAGCTGGCTTCAGCCTTATAAACAAATGGAAACTGGTACATTCTTGAACGTGGCATCCGAAGGTGAACAGGGAACTAATGGTGGGTTGAAATGAAGCAACACAGCAAGGGATGATGGGAAAAGAGTGCCGCATGCATACTAACACATGAGCATGTATGCACACACACACTCAGAAACACACTGGTATGAAAACATGCGTCACCATGGAAACACACATACGGAAACTGCAGAAACCTGCGAATGCAATCACACACACACACACACATACCCCATAACCACGCACACACACACACACACACACACACACACACACACACACACTCCATAATCACGCACACACACTCACACACAAACTCCATAAACACACACACACATACACACTCCACAATCACGCACACACACTCACACACACACCCCATAAACACACACACTCCACAATCACGCACACACACACACACACACCCCATAAACACACACACACCCCATACCCACGCACACACACACACACATACACACACACACACTCCATAATCACGCACACACACACACACATACACACACACACACACACACACCCCATAACCACGCACACACTGCATTGCTCCAACTTCACCGTGAAGCCCGTTGCATCATTCATGAGCAGCTTTTACGCGTGGCGGTTTTCTAACTTCCTCCTGTGTGAAGAAGGGCGGTTCAGAGGAGCCGCGTGGAGCGACGAGCACGGAGCGTGAGCTAGCAGCCTCTATAATAATGCACTTCAACAGTTTAGGTCAAGGATTTAACGCAGCTTTGCAACCACATTTTCCTTCTCAGCTTAGTGGGGATTTAGCAAAGCTGGAAAGCTTCGACCTGGGAGACACACAGGTTCCTCAGCTTTGTGTCAAAGGCCGAGACGCGTGATGTTCAACATGTGATGTTCAGCAAAGGGAACGTTGTTCTCAGCTTTTTTTCATGAATAACACTTACTTTGAAATTTTCGCCAACTGGTTTTACGAGGAACAACCTTCTAAGATCTATCGTCAATCTGAGTGATTCTGCTCTGGAAAACATGAGGGAGCGTCATATAAGAATCAGAAATAGGTCCTGTGTGTGTAAATAGCTTTGGCAACATGATTCACTTCCATGACTCCCAGTCATTCATCACATCTCATGCTGTGAAATTCTCCTACACATTCCACCGAGGCTTCTCCACCAGACGAGCTGAACTGATCCAGCTGATGGGATCACTGTCGCGTTCTGGCTCTGACTCAGTTCGACTGGGACAGCTCAGTCTCTGCGGGCCTGCACCAGCACGAGACGGCATCAGAGAGACAGAGTACTGGTTTAGTTCCAGTCCGCCTCTAAAGACCACAGGATGAGTTTCGGCTGAACTTCAAAACCAGATGAACCCTTTGCAAAGTCACGTCCCACGTTCGGATTCCTAAAGTCCCTCCAGGGCTCCGGATCCTGGAGCTCTGCTGGGGTTTGTGGCATCTGCGCTGGATTTCAGCTGGAGTCGACTCCATCGACTCTGGAGACGGCGCGAGAGTCGTTGGAGGTGTGACTGAGGAGTCGGCGTTGGTCACAAGCAGGACTCGAGGGACTCTGTGCGCAGGGACTCCTTCTCCTGCTCCGTGTGGTTCCCGTTGTGAAGGACAGAATACCTGGGAGGAAATAATGAGGGAGGGGGGAGAGAGATGATCCACTTCAGTTATTGATCAAACATTTATCGATTCAATAGAGCAAAGTGAAGATGGCAACATGGGCTCACTGTTTTCACTAAATGAAAACCTACCAACAAATCAATTATTGAAAAAAAAAATTAAAATAATTGTTGGTTGCAGTTCTAATTACATATTTAGAAAAGACATCATTTGAATACTGACATTAATCAATTATGACTGAAAATGAACAGAAGGCTGTAATTAGAGAGCTTGAGTGCCCCCTGCTGGTTCAGATTCAGGACAATTCTCTCCTTTTATTGTTGCATATTAATAATTACTAGGGATGAGCGAGTACACCACTATCTGTATCTGTATCCGTATCTGTTTAACCATCTACATTATCTGTATCCGTATTCGGAGTGGGCGGGGCCTAAACCGGAAGTGAGTGCAGAAATGGGTGAGGCTTAAAACTGTACATTATTTTAAGTCTGAAATTGATATAGATTGATCAGAAGTTGCTAATAAACTGTATTCAAAGCCTATATACAGTATATCTCAATAATATTTATAATATTATTTTCATGAACTGCAGAGAGAAAGTGTCAGATACTGCATGCAGCCATATACAATAAAAATATTCATGTAGGCTACTTTGTGTGTTCAGCTATATGTGTGTATGTGTGTAAATGGTCTGTGAGACTGTTTATTTTTTAATGATCTGTGTGAACTTCATGATTCATGCAAACATCCAGTGATGGCAAACAGGGAAATAATATGTCAGCCTTGTTCACTGTATTCTTCTCAAAAGCGCCGCGTTCAGTACGAGCAAAGTTTTTCAATTGACTTCTTATCACCAGCCAAACTAAGAGCAAGCAGACGGTTAAAAAAAAAAAAAAATCGGAGCGGAGCGGAGGCATTTACCGACGTGACGCGAGCCGTTTCCAGCTCTGTCTTGTCAAATGCACCGCGCATATGTTGGGAGAGACATGCAGAGACCATACAGTCTATGGCAGAGACGTGTCTGTGTAGGGAGGGGCGGGCGCTGTGTGTGACTGGCCAATCACAGAGCGCGAAGACAGTCGATTCCACAATGAGGATTTTCCTTCAGTACGAGCACAGATATTGACGGATTTTACTCGTATCACAATCGGATTTGTCAAAAATGCTTTATCCATAACGGATACTCGTCTGAAACGAGTATCCGGCTCATCCCTATTAATTACTGCATTTAAACCTAAAGCTCAAACAAATCATTTTCATACTTTTATCTAATCCTCAGGCAGCTGACAAACTTTTTTGCAAACAACTCTTAACTTGTCTCAAAGCTCTTTAAGAGGACATGGCGACCGTAGTGGCTGTAATAGATCCTGGTCTCAACACAAACACACACTAAAGGTTTGATGGTCAAGCTGCAGGTTGAGAAAATGAAAAACTAAAAGAGGAAGTTGATGCTGAAGTCTAAAGAGCCTGGAGGGACGCAGCAAAGGTGCAACAACAGTTCAGTCTAACTTCTTCATCTACATCATAAAAAGTCAACCATCCTCCAAACCACATGATCTGGAGCAAACATTTACAGACCGAACGGCAACAGAGCTTATTTTCCATGATCCGTATCAGAGCCGGTGCCCTCCAACAGTTCAGGCCTGACGGGCTTTGGTGAGGGGATAATACAGGTAGTTAAAGACCCTCATAACATTCCTCTGATGGAAAGTGAGTCACTTCTCAACACGGTCTGATCCACGCTGACTGGGAACGTGATCCTGGTTTATCAGGAGAAGCCGTCACAGCTGACTGTTGCTACGAGACATTAGTGGCACTGACAGTGGCGATCGTAAAAAGCAGGCAGAGGAGCAGAGATAGTGACGTGAAGATGTGTTTGAAACGCACACACAAACACCGTCGCTGGATCCACTGTCACTTAACGTCCAATCACGAGCTGATTGGAAACACAGAACGGATCCCATCTTTAATTGTAATCTAGTTGACTTTTTTACGACTTGATGAAAGTCCAGAGGAGTGTGTGTCAAATGGATGTTTCCATTTTACGGCTGTCGATATGGTTTAACTTCAGATACAGATGTGCTTGAGTCTCACAGTTAAATCAGTTTAAATTGAGAGAACAGCTGTGTTGTTTTCTGAGGATTCTCAGTAGCTGTGACAACTGGCTCCATCTTTATCAGAGAAGGGAGCTGCTCAGATATCATCATGTGACCTCACATTAGGCGCTTTATTATCATTTACCTATTGTTATTCTATCATTATATTAGCCCTATTGTGGTATTGCAATTTTTTTTGTAATTATTATGTTCACAGTAAATGTTTCTTTGAGTGACTGAAGAGGTGATCGAGCTTGACACCAGAGTTCAGGTTTTTCATCCTGAGTTTATGGTTTGTTTTAAGCAACAAAGGCACTTTCAGTTTCAGTGAAGTGTTAATAAAATAGTTTGGTCTCAAATCATTATCTGTTTTAAACCAGGACCACAGTCTCTCCCCAACTTTAACCAATTTCTATTAAGGCTGTTGCTATTTTCATTAAATTAGTTGTAAACAAACTTCTCTAGGAGGTGAGGTTGTGACATCACGTGAGACTGACTTCAGTCATGTGATGACACCTGAGTCTGGTCCATTCACAGATGAAGATACACAATCAAGTACCTCTGAGCTGAGATCATGTTGTTAATATGTTTAGTTAATTCCCACAGACGTGACAGTTTTCACTAACGAGTCTCTTCCAGCGTGAAGGTCCTGGATGAAGAGTCAAAGTGAAAGTGCCCTCCAGTCCTGATGACAGTGTTCAGCCTGGTCCCCAGTGGCTGTGACAATCAGCTGAGAGTTTATTTTCTCTCCTGATAGGGAACATTGAGCTTTGCAGATTTATTTTCAGCTCAGATTTGATGTAAGATGTTTCCCAAAACGTGCAGCACTCAGAGACACACGTTTCCTAAGTTGACACATTCACAACATTTCCTGTCATTTTCTCTGCTATGAACTATAATAATCCACCAATCACAATGATAATTAAAGCCGCAAGTGGCGATGATCGGGCCCTCGCGGCCACGCCCCCCTTTGACCTACGCAAGTTCTTTTAATAACTTTTAATCGCCAACTTGTCTCCTACACATCCTCCAAATCTGGAGCCGATCTGAGTAAAACCCTGGGACGAGTTCGTTGAAACGCTAGCCTGAAAATCGCAAAAATCGGAATTTCAACGTTAATTTGCGAACTTCCTGTTCGGAATTCTGGATTACAATTTACATATCAGGGACGGTCTCGGCCCGGGGCTTATGCCCATAAAATTTCGTGCACGTCAGAGGTTGTGAAAATTTCGCATTTTTTGGGCGTGGTTATTGGCCACGCCCATTTACCTACGCAAATTCTTTTAAGAACTTTTAATCATCAATGTGTCTCGTACACACCCTCCAAATTTGGAGCCAATCCGATTAAAACCCTAGGACGAGTTTGTTCAAATACGTAGCATGCAAATCGACGTTTAACGTTAATTTGCGAACTTCCTGTTCAGCATTCAGGACGGTCGTAAGAGACTTTTTCGTAGGCCTTGCAATGCTTGTTATGCCCACCAATTTTCAGGCTTGTAGCTCAAAGTTGCCGGAGAGGCTGCAGTTTGAGGCCCCTAGGGGCCGCTATGGTGCACGTATTTTTGCGCAGACACTGGATTAATAAATTTTTCGCCGGGACTGACAATTTTGGCTAGGCGCGTTCGCGTTTATCTCAAGGGGAATGCCTGAAATTTGGGTTTAAAATGGGGCGAGAAAAATAATTCTCCTAAGGGTTACAAGAGGGTCCTACGCACTTTAGTGTGCTCGGGCCCTAAAAAATAATTCTCCTAAGGGTTACAAGAGGGTCCTACGCACTTTAGTGTGCTCGGGCCCTAATAAGCTCAGTTCTCTTCTATATGTTGCACTGATTTGTTCAATCTGACAAATGAAGCATTTAGCACAAAGGAGAAAGAAAGAGACTCGTGCTGCATCTCCATATCTGTGACAGCTTCATGCACACAAATGTAAATGTGACAATAGTGCAGCAACAACAACAACAGTCTGCAAAGGTCTTTTCAAGAGCAAGAAGCACAGTTCAACTATAGGAGGAACTCATTTGGCTGTAATGAGCCTCATTCGTATACAGTCTATAGGCTTCACTGCCTCTGAATGAGAAGAACAAACGTCTCCGCTGCACATGCAAGTATTCACGTCTCTGTGTGTGTGTGTGTGTGTGTGTGTGTGTGTGTGCGTGTGTGTGCCTCACAGCCGGGATAAAACCATTACGAGCTGTTTACACAAACACCCTGACCAAAGACACTTCCTGCTGCCAAACTGGCCGTGAAATTTACCTTCCCGACAGCCTCCAACATTTAGGGCTTCTCAAAAGGAAACAGGCTGCGGATTCTCTCCGGAGCGGAACCTGAAATTGCTGCCACATTGCGGCGTTAAACCCTCAGCTGGTCTCGCTGTGGTTCTGCGGGTGTGACGGCGATGTTGCTTAATGTCGATGGGAACAAAGACGTTGAGGAGATTTAGGGCGAGTTATTGACGACTTTCATTGATCTTTCACTGGTCATGTAGTAAAGTAACTAGAAGCTGAATAAAACCTGACTGAGCTCCGATGATCGGCATCATATAAGCTCTGTGTTCTGGTCTTATCTCACTTGGACACTTTCACTGCTTTGTTGCTTTAATCTTCAGGATTTGAAAACTACACTTCTGTGCTTTATGCTTCACGACGCTACCGCTACCTGACACGAGTCCAGATGATGCTTTAAGTGACGCTGCCATCTGTGAAGGGATGTGACAGCTCTGTCAAACACTCAGATATACAGAATGAATTCAGGGGCTCAGTCAAGCTTGATGCTGCATTCAGCTTATTGTGAGTCTGGGTTCAGGGTTTTCAGATCAACTGAAGGGTTAAATGCTCTTTTGTCAGTTCAGTCAATTGTGATCATAGACTGTATAAAATATGGACGTAGGGTCCGTGACGTCACCCATAGGTTTCTGAAGAGCAAAAATGAAGCAAATCGTAGTGCGTAGCCATCTTGGTAGCCTACCTCCGGTTACTCCAAATATGGACAAAGAGGTGGAGCGAGGGCGAGCTGAGGCGGGTCCAATGAACGCTATTGGCTGAAAAAAGCCGCTTTATTCGAAATAATCAAACTAGCTACGGCTAACCAGCTAGGTTAAATGCTAAATATCGTTGCTAGCCGGCTAACCCCACGACCATCTCTTTCCCAAACTCAGTGACTAGAATTAGCCGGGGTGACGCCCTTTAGACCATCAGTGGCTAGTTGTCAATCAAAGTGGCGCCACTTAGATTGACAACTATGAATTGTGCATAATGATGTATGCTGTATATTTTAAACGAACGCTTTATAAAAAAAATCCCCCCCCCCCGAGTTGTCATGGAGTAGAAAAACAGCTTATGAGACTAGAGCCATGTTTTGAACCAGGCTGTAAATATGTTTTTTTCTGTGGTAAAATCGGACATTTTAACATGGGGTTCAAATGTAATTGACTCCCTTCTGCAGCCTGCTCTAGTGGTTATTCGAGGAACTGCAGCTTTTTTGCACTTCCGCATTGGCTTCATTTTTCAGCGCCGGAGGTTGCTGCTTGATTGTGATACGTCTAAAGCTGAAAGAAGCTCTGACACAAAGCTTAAATCGAGGTTGCTTATTACAGGACAAGTTAACATGCTGGACATGGTGTTTCCAATATTTGTTTAGATCATTTTGTCACATCATATCTGTCTATCCAAACTCTCTAAAAGTGAAATAAGAAAAAAAGACTGGGGCAAAAAAACAGGCTGTATCTTTATATACACACACAATAACGTAAATGATATGTGATATAAATTCAACCAGATGGAAGTTTAAAGCTCTGATTCATAACAAACTTTAAACAAACCAGGAGAGGATGAAACAGGTTGAATCTTAGAGAAATAAAGGACACAGTGTATGAGCAATGTTAATAAGTACAACAGAAATGCATAAAAATAAAGGAGGCTCTGCTTCACAAATGAGATTCTCAGTGAACTTATTCCAAAAAAATACAGAAATTGCAACAGTTGCGTTCATAGGAACAATTTTTCATTTTCATATTGGGCCGAAATGAAAGTTTGCGACATGTGGCTGCGTCCGTCCCGTGTTTATTCGTGGCTTTGTTTGTACACAGCTGAGCCACCAGACCAACTGGCAGAGCTGGAGACAGGATGGAGATTTGTTTAATGAGGCCAGGGGAGAGAGAGAGAGAGAGAGAGAGAGAGAGAGAGAGAGAGACAGAAGGCCCGGATTATGAGCAGACTAAACATTTCTGCATATTTCGGGCAGCAATGTGGC
>JBBMOC010000881.1:7704-17417 GCA_037975185.1 Centropyge bicolor | reverse complement strand
GTTTAAAATATACAGCATACATCATTATGCACAATTCATAGCTGTCAATCTAAGTGGCGCCACTTTGATTGACAACTAGCCACTGACGGTCTAAAGGGCGACACCCCGGCTAATTCTAGTCACTGAGTTTGGGAAAGAGATCGTCGTGGGGTTAGCCGGCTAGCAACGATATTTAGCATTTAACCTAGCTGGTTAGCCGTAGCTAGTTTGATTATTTCCAATAAAGCGGCTTTTTTCAGCCAATAGCGTTCATTCGAGGTTTCGACACTACGACTTGCTTCAGTTTTGCTCTTCAGAAACCTATGGGTGACGTCACGGACACTACGTCCATATTTTACACAGTCTATGGTGTGGACGAGCATGTGAGTGTTACTGTTGCCTTTATATTCATGGTACCTTTAAACTGAATTGCTTCTTTGAAAAGTCTTTGAGTACCAGTTTTACCTCAGAGCTCTGAGTCATTGTACAGTTGCACAACTCAATTTGCTGCTCAGTTCCACCTCCACGTCTCTACACCTACACAGCTGTCTGTCTGTCTGTCTGTCTGTCTGACTGTGAGCAGCAGCTGAAGCTCAGAGAGGGGAGGGAACCACCTGTGAAGGCTGCTCGGGACAGAGCGAGTGCTCATGGTTAGTCCAGTGTGAATCGATTTTTCTGCCACTTGTGTCGTCAGGAACGACTAATGCTGTCGTGTGGTGGGTATTGGATGGCTTACATATTCAGTGCAGTACAGGCACAGTTTCTTTTTTTGTACATCAGTTAAAAAAATTAATGAAGTATTTTAAGAGGTTTTCTTTCTTCTACTAATGCAGAGAGTATGGAGCTGAAGTACCTGCAGCAGCTCTTTAGCCGAGCCTCTCTTCTCCACGTCCATCTCCAGACATCGGTTCAGGAAGTCTCTGAATGTGCTTGACAGCTTCTCTGGGTTCTGCAGCTCCGGCGTCCCGTTGGTTGCTATGAGATACAGTGCCTGGGCCACACACGCACGCAACATGTTAGTCTACATGCCATGAAGAACATGTAACTATACAAACACGCTCTGAACACCTCAATGTGAAGAACCTTGATGCCATCTAGTGGCCGTTCTCAGAATGACACTAAAGACAGAGCAGTTGTGTTTAATGTCAAAAAATTATATTATTTTTCTGTTTTCATCATCCTCTTGACTCCAGCTCAGAGAAAGCTCACTGGCAGTGTGATGGCGCCGCACTAGTGGCAGCCTGCTTGGAAATTTCCCCGACTAATAAAGGAATATCTTATCTTATCTTTGAAAGTACTGTCTCCAAACAGTCTCACCCTGAGAGGATTCTCATTCAGGTACGGCGGCTCCCCCTCCACCATCTCGATGGCCATGATGCCCAGGGACCAGATGTCCACTTTGGGGCCGTAGGCTTTGCGGGTCACGACCTCTGGAGCCATCCAGTACGGAGTCCCGACCATGGTGCTGCGCTTGCTCTGCTCAGGAGTGATCTGAGCGCAGAAGCCAAAGTCAGCTGGGAGGAGGAGGAGAGAAGACAGGGTGAATCCTTGAACTCACAACATTTGAATTTCTCTCTTCAGATGAACACCTCAGTCAAGCAACGCTGTTAGTGTTTGAGTCAAACCTTTACGTGTTTCATAAAGGTGCTGCAGATAACAATATACAGGCTCATGTAAACTATAGTAAGCCAATAAATATGACCTATTATCTTCTACTAACATCAATGATACATCTTAAAGACTAATAAGCAGCGGTCTGACAGAACTGGAGCCCTGATCACTGATGTCGCACTGACTCGCTGTCATCACAGTGGTGGGACAGGCTAACTGGCTCCAATAGAGTTAGAGCTCCCCCTGCTGGTCCCACTACAAAGCAAGTGTAAGTGAACGAATGAAATGACATGATGTCAGATGTTGTTGACTGACTGAGTTTGACGGAGCCGTCCATGCCCAGCAGGATGTTGTCGCTCTTGATGTCTCGATGAATGACCTGGTTCGAGTGGAGGAACTCCAAGGCCAGGAGACACTGGAGAGTGAGAGAGAGAGAGAGAGAGAGAGAGAGAGACAGACAGAGAGACAGACAGAGAGACAGACAGACAGACAGTGAGAGACAGACAGACAGACAGTGAGAGACAGAGAGAGAGAGAGAGTGAGAGAGAGAGAGAGAAAAGAGAGGGAGGAGACAGAGAGAGAGGGAGAGAGACAGACAGTGAGAGAGAGAGAGAGAGAGAAAAGAGAGGGAGACAGAGAGAGAGAGAGAGGAAGAGAGAGAGGAGGGGGGAGAGACAGACAGTGAGAGAGAGAGAGACAGACAGACAGTGAGTGAGAGAGAGAGAGAGAGAGAGAGAGAGAGAGAGACAGATAGACAGTGAGAGAGAGAGAGACAGAGGGAAAGACAGACAGACAGACAGAGAGAGACAGAGAGAGAGAGAGAGAGACAGACAGTGAGAGAGAGAGAGAGACAGAGCAACAGAGAGAGAGAGAGAGAGAGAGAGAGAGAGAGAGACAGTCAGACAGTGAGAAGACAGAGAGAGAGAGAGAGAGAGAGAGAGCAACAGAGACAAAGAGTCAGACAGAGACACAGAGAGAGCAATAAAGAGAGAGAAAGACAGCCACAAAAAGAGAAAATGCATTGGAATAAGAGTGGAACAGATCTGAGTCCAGTGTGAGCAGATCTGCAGCACTGATCGAGTGGAACCCAGATGGTTCGATCATGTGTCCCAATGTGGTGGACTTTACCAGGCAGAGCTTTTTCAGCTCTCCACACTTCAAAACGAGCCCAATACACCACCCGCTCCTTTCAAACTAAGTTTTTAATGGGACGTCCCAAACTCTGAATAGTCCACAATAAAACTTTGGGACGTCATCCAGCTCCCAAGAGAGACAGTGGGTGTTTTTAGTCAACTACAAAGGTGCTTCGTGTCTCTTACCTCCCTGCATACAGCAGCTATCTGGGCTTCATCCATGCAGGTTTCTGTGACGACGTCAGTCAGTGAACCTCCGGCCAGGTACTCCATCACCACCCACAGCTCGTCACCCACCAGGTAACTGTGGAAAACAACAGCATATGCAGGTGTTTATATTAATGATATGACTGCAATAATACTAGTTCAGTGGAGGGGAATTCAGGTAAAAGCAGTCACAACATTTCTAAATATTTGTATGTTAATTAATCTTAAATAAGTGTGTGTGTGTGTGTGTGTCTCACCTGTCCAGGTAGTTGACTATGTTTTGGTTCTTATTTTCCCTCATCACCAGAATCTCATTGATGATCAGTTCCTTCTTCGGCTGCTGCTGCAGGTTCATCTGTTTAATGGCAACCTGAGAAAAAAGAGACATGTTTGGCTTTTCACTGCAGTTAGAATCATCAATGCAAAGAAATCATGGAACTGAAGAAACAGAGAGCCGAGAGGTTGGAGGAGTACGTTAAAGGATAGACAGATAGACAGGTTTATTAAAAATATATGTATGTTGTGACAGAGAATAAAAGAAGACAAGAGGATGAAAAGGAAAATGTCAAGAAAGTGGAGACAGACGACAGCCAGCCAGTCAGCCAGAAGAGGCGGCGAGGAGGGAAAATATCTAAATCCAAAGGCAGTAAAAGGTTGTTAGGCAGCGACAGACACTAAAAAGTGAGCACACAGACTAATCCTCAGAGAGTGAAAGTGAGGAGGATTAGCATGACAGACGAGCTGAGCTCTTGCTAAATTAACCTGGAAGTCACAGCTGTTGAAACCAGACTTATATCCAGTCACAGCCACAATGTTCTCACTGTGGAAACTTCAGCCGAACTTATTGTTCTCTTCCCTCAAGCCCCTTTGCTTCTCTTCTTCGCTTCATTTCACCTGATTAAAGACGGACACTCTGGATGAACCAATGTTTCCTTTAACTTCCTGTTGAGCCTTTAACATTGAGCATTTTCTCCAACCCCTCTTAATTTAAAAAAAGTCACTTTGAACTTTATTTCTCCCTAAATTTGCAATTGAAACCCATTCTTCTTTTCCTCAGTCTTGGGAAATGAATTTCGACCCAGGTCAGCATCATCGATTAACTTAGTTTTACTTTAAACTTGCTATAAAATCAGGCCTTTCAGTGAACATTTGAACAGGTTCAACACTGTCTGTATGAAATCATGTTCATCATCCAAGTGCATTTTATCTCCACTCTACTGTCTCTTTGACTTCAGGATGTTTAGGTAAATTCCTCATTAGTCCTTTCAGAGTGTCTCTGTGTGGGAGCCTTAACATGTAGGAAGAAGAAAAGAAATCTGGAGGATGATAAAGGAACGTACCTCCTGTCCTGTAGCGATGTCTATAGCTGTGTACACGGTCCCGGACGCTCTGAAACCAGACAGCAGAGAGCTCCAGTTAAACATGATGCAGCAGGTCATTGTTCTTTGTTGGATGGAAACTTCTTTTGGTTCTTAAGAAAATCAGGTAACGCCATGAATATGTATACGAGTAATATCCATATCCTGCTATTCTACTCTATGTGCTTCATATCCTCAGCCAGAATTCAACAGCAACAACTGCTGAATGAACCTGGGCCATAATAGGTCAGTTGAATACGCCTGAAGGTTTTTTATGTTTCTGTTTTGCCTGATGCAGCGGTTTTCAAAGTGTGAGGCGCGCCTCCCCTGGGGGGCGCCAGAGGGCTTCAGGGGAGGCGCGGCGAGTGAAAAAATAGACCCTAAAAGAAAAAAAAGTGTAAACATCTGACAATAGACAAGATGGATGGATTTTTAGTATCTCAAGTGAAAGTGAGAGAGGGCACAGAGTCTGGGGCGAGCAGAAAACGGAGGAAGTATGACCCTGATTATTTAAAGTTTGGCTTTTCATGTATTGGTCCTGATGATGCTCCGCTGCCACAGAGTGTTATCTGCAAAGAGGTGCTAGCTAACGACAGTATGCCACCATGTAAACTCAAAGAGGCCTTAAATTGAATGTATTCAAAGAGATATTAAAAAACTCTGTTAAAATATGCTAAAAACAGATGCTAAAATGTGTTTTAAAAAAGATGTTAAAAACATACAGATGTTAAAAATGTGTTTTAAAAAGATGCTGAAAACATACAGATGTTAAAATGTGTTAAAAAAGATATTTATCCACACACAGATAAAGATGATTAAAATGTGTTAAAAATACGTTTAAGAACATACAAACATGTTTAAGATGTTTACAAAAATAAAGATGTGTATAGCATTTATTGTTTAAACCCTTTTTTAAGCCTGTGTGGAACATACAAAGAGACAACAATAACAGTAATAATAGTAATAATAATTAGGGGGCTAAAGGGGGGGGGGGCGGCATGCATTTGAGTTCTCTTTAGGGAGGCTCGCTGTCCCACACTTTGAAAACCCCTGGCCTGACGTAAAGCTCTGCTCCCATTGATTTGAGTGAATCTTTGTTATATTAATGACACCAAACACACCTCATGGAGGCAGGACCTGCTCAGACATCAGCCATTTACATA
This sequence comes from Centropyge bicolor, assembly GCA_037975185.1. NCBI lineage: Eukaryota > Metazoa > Chordata > Actinopteri > Pomacanthidae > Centropyge > Centropyge bicolor. The sequence goes on along the minus strand of JBBMOC010000881.1, from coordinate 11,966 downwards.
CATGCAGCTTCACTTTTCTTTTTTCTTTTCAAACGTTTTATGTTGGGGAACAGGAGTGATTTCCTTTCAAACAAAAAATCCCTGAGATTGTTCATATTTAATGTGATGCTTCATTGACATCATGCACGTGCTGAGTGTGTGAATCAATCTCTGCCAGGTCAGATTCATGACTTACCCCTGTCCGATCTTCTCAAAGCGTGTATATTTCTTCTTGGGGTCTCCAACACTTACAATCGTTCCTGAGTTAAGAGAAAAAAAAAGCGAGAAAGAGAAGCAAAAACTCAATTATTGATTGATCAAAGCAAAACAATGACTTACATGGATCTGCAAGAGACAAAGAAAATCTGGCTTTATAATCCACAGCTGGATGGTTTTTATATGCCGATTTTACAGGACCACTGAATTTGAATGGATAGAAGAGTCAGGTGTCTTTCTATCCATCCAAGCTCTGCTCTATGTTCATCACACTCAGGTCAATGCAGCATGCTGACTGGGAGAGAGAGAGAGCTGAGAGAAGAGAAGATGGAGAGAAGGAACAACGACTGAGAAATACTAAACACGTCTGAAAAAAAGAGAGGATGTAAAGAAATACATGAAAACGTTCAGGATAAAAGAAAGAAGACAAAGAAGAAAGAAAGGCAACAGCTGGCAGAGACTGAGCTGAAGGAAAGAAGGAAGCAAGGAAGGAAAAAAGAAATGAAAGATAGACTGAAATAAAGTAAGAAAGAGAGAAAGAAAAGAAGTGGAGCAGCTCTGTCTGCAGAATAAGAGTTCACAGCAGGAAAGTGATTAGAGGACAAAACTCTGTCACCGCAGGAAACTGGATGATGGAAAAGAGAGGACGACCAATCAGACGTGAGGATTGGACAGTGGGGGCGGGGACAGTGGATATCGGGGGTCTGTCGTTCAGAGGGACAGACAGACAGACAGGCAGTATCCTGGTCTTACCAGTAGAGGGAGATCTGAGCACATCTGGACAGGCGTGGGGCATGGTTTAAAAAATATACAGGCTTTTATTCACGGGTTGAAAAACTGCACAAAAACACATTTCAATAAGGGGAAGAAGTTCTTTAAATATGTGCTTTGATTCTGAAGGGCTGCGCCATGGCTTCATACATACAACTTTAAAAAAAAAAAAAAAAAAAAAAAACATCGCCCTTTAAATATGGGGAATTATTACTTGATTTGAGTTTAAAGTAAAGGATTTGGTAATAGTTTATAAAACAAACAAACAGATAAGATAGACAGAAAACAGATAGAGAGTCTCATATTTCTTCTACACAAAACTATGTTCATTTATTTCTGACCTCTCTCTAATAATTCCCTTTTTCTACTGAGAAACTGATCAGTTTTAGATCACACAAACCAAACCTGTTATCTAATATACAATTAGGAGAAAGAGTGCAGAAACTATTTATTATTTTACATATTTCATACTCTATTTCAAAACTGTAATTTGAGGTAAAAAGTACTGTGACACATGGTGTAAAATGCTGTAGGAAAACCATCAGGCTGTAGCTCTGTAGCTGCAGCTCACAGGACACGTTTGAAACAACATTATCTCATAAGGAGACATGTTGGATGACCACTAAACTCAATTTAGTTCTTTAGTGTTCCTGCTTCCCATGAACACATCCTGCTGTGTCTTCAGGACTGAGGTTCATCATGTTGGTCTGATTTCAAACCGATCTAGTTTTTTACTTCATTTGGGTTTGAAATAATAAGAATTATCATCTCTAAGCTTTAAACAAGACAAAAAGAGTGAAGCTTCAGTTTGACTCAAATCTGTGGTTAATTTCTGAGAAAACAGCTTCCGTTCACATCTGTGAGCTGTGGCAGTGGAAGTCAACACCTCTCTGTCACTGAGGGTCGGGACAGCTGTCACGCCTCCATGTTGGGAATGCGACAATGAAAACAGAGAATAAACATTAACACGTCGACACGAGAATGTCTTTAACAGGATCATTTGAACACTGAGAGACTCTGCAGGCGGTTTCTTTAGTTAGAAGTGAGAACGTTATGTAACAACTTCGGCAGAAACACCGGACTATAAAGGCATTATTGTCGTCGACACGGAGGCCTAAAGTAATGATGAGCACTGTGTCGTGTAGGCAGATCACTCCTGGCCAACTGTCAGACAGAATATTTCATCTCATGTATGTATCACATGAACTGCTCTCTTGTTGTTAAAAATATAATAAAATACAGATTAAAAATCTGGTTGGTGCTGAAATCACAGCCGACCTGCCTGGAGCTTAAAATAAACTCAAACCCTGTGAGTGTGCATATAAAGAGAATGTGATGAAACAGCCTGTCAAAACTACACTAGACTAAAATTAGCACTCGGAGACTCTGTCCTCACTGAACTGTGGGAGGCAACAACAGCATCACAGTTTTCACTTTACAGAATATAGATGTGAGATAACGACTATTTACAGACAAACTAATTACAAAATTATTATACCAGTATACTAATATTGATATTACACACAGGGATGCATTCAAAGTCAGCCTCTGTGTCAGTATGTACAACAACATGTCATCAATGAGAGGGAGACGCCAAGGACAGCCAGGAAGACTGTGTTTAATGAGACGTGATGTATGAGGTGAGTATCAAACACCAGCTCCAGGTCACCTGACCGATAAACTTATCTGCACCTCGGATTATATAATATCAATATATACGTATCAAGCCTGTGAATTAAGACTTTTCTGTATGTTTAATAGTATAGTATAGTATACTAGTGTAGTATACTAGTATAGTATTATTATTATACAACATATTATAACATATTATATTATTATATTATATTATGATAACTAACTAGTAGTATATTACTGCTATCACTATTATATGTAGTGGAGTGTAGTCTACATCACATTACACTACTATATTATTATATTATACATGTACATGTATGTTATACTCTTGGATGTTATACATTGTATATGCTATATCATACTACTATTACATGCTATATTATATTATATTATTATATTATACTACCATATGCACTCTATCATTATCATTACCATCAGCATACCATACCCACTGCTGCTACACTCAGGTACACACATACACGTATGCATATTTTCTGTTGATCTCCTACAAGTGCCTATTTTGATTCAAATTCCTGCTACCTCTACTGCCTAATTTATTGTGTCCATTTTCAGATTTTATATATTTTTTTATTTTCTATTCTATTTTATACTTTGTATTCTATATTTAAACAGTGCAATATATGAGTATGCGATGGAGATGCCAATTTCCCGGAGGGAACCTCCCAAAGGGATTAATAAAGTACTCTGTCTGTCTGTCTGTCTGTCTGTTATGTACAGGTGCTGTCTTTCTCATATTAAATGTCAAAGCATGCAACAGACTTTTTAAGATGAAAACCACTTTGATCATGACCCTGGTGGATTCATCATAAAGGCTTAAGTGTCAGCACCTTGGACTTGGACTCACTTCTGTTTTATAGACGACAGTTTAAAGGCAGACACCTTTAAATGTGGAGACACTACTTATCTTCAGCTGGCACAAATATTATTTCTCTAAATAAAATCTGAGCAGTGCTTTCAGTTTCCCTGTTTTTAGTGCACACATAAAGTGTCAGAAAAGAGTTTTACAGCCTCTCATAAAATTGTTTTTTGGACATAAAAGGTAACTAACACCTGATGTAAAACCAATGGCACGAAGGATCATCGCAATGTTCTGTCTGCATCCTTTAAATGATCCATATCAGGGTATTGAAACCAAGTCTTTCCACCAGATGCTCAGGCTGGCTTCAGGGATGTGCTCCCCCTCAGCCACAGCAGCATCAGTGAGGTCCAACACTGATGTTCAATGATAAGACCAGAGTTTCAGTTCATTCCAGGGACACTGGTTGGGGCTGAGATCAGGACTCTGTGCAGACCAAACTGGGAATAACATTCGTTCACAGAGCTGACTTTGTGCACAGGGGTGTCAGATTGAAACAAGAGAGGGACAAACCGAGCTGTGGTCTAAATATATAAATATAAGATTCACACTCCTGACTAAGGTGTCCACATACTTTTGGCAACATAGTGTGGTTGATAGAGTGTATGAATGAGTCTTACGTAGTTTCTCCAGAATCTCCTCGTCCGACATCTTCTTCTTCCTGGTTTTGTCCTGGGGGCGGGGCACGGACGGCCCAGGGGCGGGGCTTGCACTGGGAGGGCTGCTGGGTGGGCCTTCTGCAGGGGGGCCGGGGGTGACGGCAGTGGCGGCGGCTGTTGGCGGG
>JBBMOC010000881.1:204-5204 GCA_037975185.1 Centropyge bicolor | reverse complement strand
AAATGAGTGCACTTACATATAGAGCACCTGTGTCCTTTTAAGCTAGAAAATAATGTATTAACACTTATACACTGAAAATTAATATCCAAATTAAATTACAAATATTCTCCCAGTTAATTCACTGTAGATATCCAGCAACAAGTAGTTTCATAGCTGTTCAGATTTATGTCTTATCTCAACAAATGTTTTAATTAAAATGGATGTGGTTTGCTGAAAATAACAGTTTTTGCTAAACAGACATTTAGCAATAAATTACATTAAAAAAAACCCACTCGTGGTTTCACGTAACGCTGATTTATAAGAGGAACCTTCATGTATAATCCTGAAACACCAAGTGCTTGTAGTTTTTTATATTGTGCTAATAAACAATAATCATATTAAATAAGTACAGTGACGATAGTTAAGACAGAAAACATTTCAGAGGAAACACAGTCCCACTCCTCAACACAATGTCTTCAGCCTCGTCCCTTTCTTTTGGCGCTCTGCTTTTGTCCTGCTCTCCTCTCACCTCTCTGCTTCTATCACCCTCTCTCTGTCAGTTACTCTGGCTCTCCACAGACTCTGCCTCCTCTCGTGCTCTCCGCTCTGTCTTGTCAAACGGTAGATTAAACCTCATCTCCTCCGCTCCTTTTAATCTCCTCATCGTCTCACTCTGCAGCTCTCCCCCCCCTTCCTCTCTTAATCCCTTCACTCCTTGTTAGCCTGACAGACTACAGACAGGCTCCATTACCCTTCCAGACACTTCCCCCTCGACTTTGTTTACCCTCAAACTTGACTTTTTGGACTCTTCTACAAGACAACAAAGCTGCCATGTCTTGATGGTGTTTGTTATTCGAAGCACTATTTGAACATCGACAGTGACAGAAGTCAAACACAGTAGAAATTCACTCTGTTTATCAAACTGAATTTCCCGTAGGTTCTCCTTCCAAAAATTATTATGATAGCAGCTTCCAAAATTACACATGTTTTCAGTGTTATTTTTTATCTTGATTTAAGGTTGACTGCTCTCAGTTTGGTCGGAACAAAGTACAGAAACAAATGGGGAAACTATCATTATTATTATTATATCATTATCCTCACAGAGACGCCTCAGCCTCATGTTGACTGTACGAGGGACGCAAAAATAGTCATGATTGTCTGTGGACAGAAGGAGTCTTACCGTTGTGGTGGAGGAGCTGTAGACATCTGCGTTTTTATCTGCAGGGAAACACACAAGAAATTATACACAGGAAGATGTTTGTGTGGGTTCACTTATGTCCAAATTGGGGACACACACTAGACTCAAGATCAGTTGATTCAGGACAGCGGGTGCAATTGGAGACAAAAGTTGTGTCCCCAATTTGGAAAACTGTGATTTTTAGGTCAACAGTTAGGGTCATGGTTAGGTTAAGGTCAGGTGGTCCTTCAGGTCAGTCTCTAGGAAGTGAATGTATGTCTATGTAAATTCCCCAAAAGTGACATAAGTAAAGCCTCTGTGTGTGTGTGTGTGTGTGTGTGTGTGTGTGTGTGTGTGTGTGTGCGTGTGCGTGTGTGTATGTGTGTGTGTGTGTGTGTGTGTATGTGTGTGTGTGTGTGTGTGTGTGTGTGTGTGTGTGTGTGTGTGTGTGTGTGTGTGTGTGTGTGTGTGTGTACCTGTGAAGCTCATGTATTTCTGGCTGTTGGCCGTTTCCTTTGAGTCGTAGAACTTCAGAACGTCGAGCACGGCCTGAGGATTCTTCTTCTGCTCCAGTTTGGTGATGTTGGATGTCTGCAGGAGCCGGGCCCACTGCTCCGGCATGCCCTAAACACACACACACACACAAACAGTTTTTTAATTTTCCATGTTCACTCTGCATTTTCAACTTATTTATGAGCCGTGTCAAAGACAAACATCCATCACTTTATGATGAACAATAAGTTTCAGACAGGACAACAACACACACTCATGCTACACACAGACACACAGACAGGCTTCCTACAGAGCTGTAACAAGGCAGTCTCGTCATATTTGTACCTCAGTCACATAACTGGGTCACATCTCCTCGTTGTCCGGCTCTATTTCTACTCGTCTGTCTGGGTCAGTCCATGTCACACACTCCTCCACTCCCTTAACTGTTAAACCATCATTTCCTCCATATGTCCAGTGTCTCTGTACACTGCTCTACCCATATATTTATATTTAGCTTGTGTTGATTTGAGTAAATATGACAGACGTTTATTTGCATATAGATGTGTGTACAACTAAGAAGCAGGAACTATGTCCCAGATAGAAAAGGAAGGGGTAGCTACACACACATGCACGCGCACGCACACACACACGCACAAACACACACACACACGCACGCACACACGCACACACACACGCACACACACACACACACACACACACACACACACACACACGGTTTAACCCAGCTAAAAGAGCTTAGTCAGGCGGATCAAGTGAGTCAGCTAAACAAGGCGTCTTTGTCTAATGTGATTATTTAAAAAGATTCATTTGCCAAGTGTGTGTATCAAATGCACAAGCACACACATTTATACACACACTTGCACGCAACAATGAACATGAGTCCTTTGGTAAGCAATTAAAAGTGATGTGTGTACGCGCGTAAACACGCCAGACGCACAAATACACACCACAGACACACACTGTGGTTGTGTTGAGCAAATTTAGGTGTGTTCCTACACACAAGGGAACACACACACGACACCACACACACTTACAGTAAACTCTCCGGTAACAGCATCAAAGCCAACATGGATGGTGTGTTCAAAATCAGACGGCAGAGAAATCTCTGGGCGCTCCTTCTTCTTGTAGGCTGAAAGAAAAAACAAAAACTGGATTTGAAATCAATTCAGATTGTCTGAGGAAAATCAAACACAGTGATGAACATGTGCAGTTAATGTACAGACCAGATTATACTTGTTAAATTGATATGTTTCTGAATATTACATGTTTGGAACCTGAAGTACGCAGGATTATCCAAGAATTCATTTCCCTTTAGAATAAAGGTTTATGAGAGGGTTTAAGAGCAGGAAAACAAAAGGTTTCAGAGTCCTCACTTGGCTCCCAAAGGCGGCAGAAGAGGAGCTGACATGTTGTACCGATTCAATAATTAAACTGAGTGTAACAGAAAATCCTAAAGGCAACATCTATTTTTGTGTACGAAAAAAAGGCCTTGAAGAGGAAGTACCAAGAGATCTAGGTTCATTAAAATTCTCAGAAAGGTCTTAAATCCAGAGAGAAACAGTGAAAAGGAAAAGAGTAAGAAACACAGAGAGAATTAAAAAGAGTGGAGAAAGAGAAGAGAATGTGAATGAAAAAGATGGAAATAAAAATACAGGACTGGTGAAGAACAAGAAGAAGAGAGACAGAATCTGAGAGAAGGACGACAAAGGAGACACCATATGTTGGATCCTCTGGGAAATCACAACTCCACCGAGAACCACAGGCAGCCTGGATAACTAACAATGATGTACTACCACCAGCCTGCCACAAAGCATCATGGGTAATCTGTAGTAGTACGCAGATTGTCAACAAAAATGGCTACGTGTACGTTCCTCCAGAAACATGCTGGAGCTTGTTATGGTGAAAAAGTCACTGAGGAAATATCTGAAGTGAGAAGAGCCGTCCAGCAGCTGCTCAGGAGCACGGATCAGAAGGCTGGACACCAACGATACAGTGGTTTTACCTTAGAATAAATCCTCAAACTGATGATCCAGATTTACAAACAAAATACTTAAAGCAATGGTTCAAAATATGTTTATTCACTTCACACTGTGTTTATTCAGCGGCCAGTTAGCTTAGCTTAGCGTGTGTGACCTGCGTGTGTGTGTGTGTGAGCACATGCATGAAGCAGGCCAGCCATATAAAACTGTAACTGTTACAGCACTGCTTCCTGTATTTGCACAGTGGTCCCAAGGTCAGGTCAATGTTGAATTAACACTCAGACACAATTTGTATTCCTGCAATCCAACGGTACTGTTTGTAATTCTATCTTGAAATCAGTGCCACTGTTTACTGATCACTATCCTACAGCTGCAGCAGAGCTGGACTAAGTCACTGCTAATGTAAGCACAGCATTTCCTCCTGCTGCTCCTCCACATTAGAAGCAGCTGGCGTGAAGGTAGCATTAACAGCGATCGTTCATCCAGTGCATCTAGTGCAGAGCGAGGTGTGTTTACTGCAGATCTGTCACAGCTGGATGACAATCAATCTGATCCCCACAGTCAGCATCTGATTCAATACTGGTGTAAAGAACAGGGGCGTCACTGGCAGCTGCAGGGTGTCTGTGCAGAGTCACTGTACGCAAGATGAAACGGAGATCATTTGCTGGTTATAAGGGTCATTCCAGAATTGGAGGACATTTTACGTCCCACCCATCAAATTTTAAATAATCCACATACAGAATAATAAAACATGCAGTTTCTGAGTAACTTGTCCTGAGAGCAAATCTAAAAAAAACTAAAAGAAAAGAATGCTTGAAAATAGTTTTAAAAATACCAAATAAGTCTGGAGTACCCCCTAAAATACCATTTTTCTCTTGTCCCTTCCCCCTAATGACCAAATTGAATTTCAAATAAAACAGTTAAAATGAAATTTAAATTTCATTTTTTTGGTATTATTTGTTTCATTGCTGTCTCTTGTAGCTGTGGGAACATTTGTTTTAATAAAAATAATATTTCAAATCATAATTATTATTCATGGAACATGTGTCCCCCAACATGCAGGCAACCCTGTTACCATAACCTTTTTAGCATGGTAGAAGAAGAAGAAAGCAGTGAATCACATGATATGCTGGACTTGACATCATCAAACAGTTTTCCAAAAGAATGAGTAGAGCAAAGTTATGTCCTCTCTTCTATTTTTCATATTTTTATAACATAGTTAGCCTTGATTGAATGTCTCACTCTACCTCATGCAACCCTGTTATGCCTATAATCAGAATAAGACAATTTTTTTTAAATGTTCTTTACTTATTTTCATAGGTAAGTTTGTCCTCTTCCTCAGCAGTAACAGC
>JBBMOC010000880.1:0-17419 GCA_037975185.1 Centropyge bicolor | reverse complement strand
AGAATATTTCTCAGCTCAGTATCGCTGAGAATTAGTGAATGATTCTTTGTGGCACACATCCAGTGCCGGCATCCACTGCCAAAGCAGGAAGCACTGTGTTTCTATGGTCAGGCAGAGAGGAAGGTTGTGCAGGTCAGGATGTCGGAGCCGATCCTCTGACTTCTCCTCTGGCTCCATCACAGCTTGTCATTCCTGGTTTTGCAGGAAATAGCTCAACAACTATTGGATGGATTGCCTTGATATTTTGTACAGACATTCTCTCAGGATGAGTTTTAATCCCTCGACTTCTCGTGCATTTGTCCACATACCTGCAAAACCCAGGACATTCCCATCAGCCCCAGCTTCGTGTTCAATATAAGCTAAGCATCTACCTGCTAATCAGGAGCATATGGGCGTTTTGTCAGCATCATTGTGAGCGTGCTGATGTTTGCTTTAAGCTCACAGCACTGCTGGGTCTAAGCACAAACCACATAAAACCAGAGCCACAATCTTCCTCTGACCATAAACCATAGACTGTATAAAATATGGACGTAGTGTCTGTGACGTCACCCATAGGTTTCTGAAGAGCAAAAATGAAGCAAATTGTAGTGCGTAGCCATCTTGGTAGCCTACCTCCGGTTACTCCAAATATGGACAAAGAGGTGGAGCGAGGGCGGAGCTGAGGCGGGTCGAATGAATGCTATTGGCTGAAAAAAGCCGCTTTATTCGAAATAATCAAACTAGCTACGGCTAACCAGCTAGGTTAAATGCTAAATATCGTTGCTAGCCGGCTAACCCCACGACGATCTCTTTCCCAAACTCAATGACTAGAATTAGCCGGGGTGACGCCCTTTAGACCGTCAGTGGCTAGTTGTCAATCAAAGTGGCGCTTTTTTTTTTTTTTTTTTTTTTTTTTTTTTTATGATGTATGCTGTATATTTTAAACGAACGCCTTATAAAAAAAATTCGCCCCCCCCAGAGTTGTCATGAAGTAGAAAAACAGCTTATGAGACTAGAGCCATGTTTTGAACCAGGCTGTAAATATGTTTTTTTCTGTCGTAAAATCTGACATTTTAACATGGGGCTCAAATGTAATTGACTCCCTTCTGCGGCTTGCTCTAGTGGTTATTCGAGGAACTGCAGCTTTTTTGCACTTCCGCATTGGCTTCATTTTTCAGCGCCGGAGGTTGCCGCTTGCCATAAACACAGTGAACTCTCACATATCGTAGCAGGAGGAGCTAATTTTACAAACATTGAATGCGATCCTGGGTTTTAATGAAAAGTCCAGTATCAACATTGTGTCTGGCAGCAGGGCTGAGATTTCTACTTCCATCCACTATCTTTAACCTCCTTCCTACATTCTTCCCTTATCTCCTCCTATCCTCCATATCTCTCTCTCTCACTCTCTTCCCCTCTTGATCCCATATCTCTCTCCGCCGTCCTCCTCTAATCTCTCCCGGTGTTCATCCCTGAGGAGCTATGCAGAGGGAGAACGCTGCCATAAACCTTGGCATTCAAACCAACGCAGCTCATGAATTTTAATACGCCACACAGGCAGCATGGGCAAGCAGGTGGGCAGGCTGCGTTCAGGCTCTCTGCATGTCTTTCCCCGCTCGCAGCGAGGGGATAATAAAACCTCTCTGACGTCACGGCCCCAAGGTTGCTCTCTCACCGCTCGGTCCACGGGCGCCCGGGGAATCAGGTTTTTATCGCGCCTGTTTGGGCTTATCTCAGCACCGAGCCCGCGGGCCAAGGTCAATTTCATGCCTGGGCAAGGGGTGTTCATGCTGCAGGGGGGGGAAATCGCTGTTGTGGGCAGGCCGGCCGCTCCTCTCTGGAGGCAGGTCAACAGCAGCCAAATATGAACCATAAATTGACCAAAGCAAATGGTCGGCTGCCAAAACAGCGGCGCGGCGCATTGATGCTGCCGAGGCGTCTCTGCTCGGCTCTGATAGACGCCGCTGCATCACGCCGGCAATGGGAATGAAAATGAGCTGGCATTTCCTGTCTGGCATTTAGTGTGAGTATACAAAAGCATGGAATAAAGAGGCACGAATTTACAAATAAATGTCAGTTTAGTCATCGTTGGGAGACTGTGGAAACAGTTGTAGAGAGTTTCCTGTGACTCTTGAGGAAGTTTTTAAAGACGGAAAATAACCCTGATGATGTCACAGGAGTTATTTCAGTTCTTGGCTTAGTTTCAGTTTAGATGCTAAAAGGTTTTTGTGCTGCAACCTGGATATGTGGAAAGATTCAGGCAGGGTCTAACAGGAAGATGTTGTGACGCATTGTGGGAAATGTGGTCCCCCAACTTTATGCAAGTGCAACATTATATTACCGGAGTGCCCCTTTAATTTTGGATTTAAAGGGTCAGTTCACCAGGATGACAAAGAAACATGTTTTCTCACTGAGCTTTGAAGTTCAAGACCTCAACATAAACACAGTGGAGGTAAAATGACTGTTGATGGCATTTGAAAAGTTCAAAATCTTCTAGAAAGAGTGTCCCTGTTTCTTTGAATAATTCAGACAAAATGCACAGTTTTAGACTAAATTGCCTAAAAAAAAATCTAGAAACATCTGCTTGAACACAATCAGTTCAATACAGTTCCATATACAGCACAGGTGGATACTGTTTGTGGGTCTGTGATGGATAGATATCCACACATCCACCCATCCATCTGTCATGGAGGGAAAGATCGATACATGGATAGATATGTGTCTCTTTCAATTCATGGTAGATGGATGGATATATATGTATGTTTGGATATCTACAGTATCTCTCCATCTATCTTGGATGGTAGGTCTGTTTATCCCTCCATCCCTCGCTCTGTCATCGATGGACATTCAAATAAATGGACTGATGGATGTCGATAGATGGAGTGTATCCACACTTTCTAGATCCAGATTTCACCCATATCTTTCTGTCCAATTCACATGGAGGCCAATAACTCCACTCTAATAAATTCCCTGTGACTCTCATCCTTTGATGTCCAGCTTTAACTACACTAATCTCTGCACACTGGCAAAAAAAGCACAGGAGCCTTTTAACAGGACCACAGGCCCCATTCTGTCATCGACCTCTGCTGAATTAGATTTCCCCCGGCCACTGACGGCAGAGAAGATGAAGGGGAATCAGGTTAGGGGAGCGAGCAGATTAAATGAAGAGAGTGCTGGTTTCAAACGCTGCTCCGAGCTTCGGCCTTTCAGCCTAACTGCTGTCCTAGTTCACTAGAGGCTAAAGTGTTGTTTGGTGAAGGGAGGCGATATTTTGTCATGTAGCATCACAAGACTCACATTAAGGAGGTGATATTGTTATGTGTAACTGCATTTCCTTGTGCTTTTAGTTACAGTGTGGCTGCTTAGCTGTTTATTATTATTCTGTTCTTCTGACAGAACGAGAAGTAAGACATGCAAATATTCATCTTAGGACATGCAGACATTTAAAGATGTCTCAGTTTCAGGGTCAAACACTGATGCAGGATTGGCCAGGAGGTAAAGTCATGTGACTTGGCACACTGGCATTACCTGTGTATGTAGTTTTTATTTATTCAACATTTGCAAACCTCACAAAGAGGCTTGTTCTTGATCTTGGTGAACAACGTTAGCGACAAAATAATCAAAGTTCAATAATCAACTTATTGCTATTTAGAGCAAATCTCTGAAAACGAGGGGTTGGAACATTTCCTTCAAGCTCATAGAGATTAGTAACTGGACCTTTAAACTTGAACTTTGAACTATTTAATCTATAAAGAGCAGGAAAATAATAATGACCTAGGAGTAATTTGCCCATTCAAGGGTTAAACATTCACACAGGAACAGTTGACGGCACAAGGCCTGATAAACCAGCGGCTCCTCTTTGTTTTGCTTTGGATGAAATAATACATTTTATGATTGACAGCTGTGACTGAGACTGAATCTTAACTCTACAGAGCTGCAGCTCAAGCGGCTCCTGCCAGGTGTCTGTGTTACTGCAGCAGCAGAGGAAGCACAGTTTCACCCGGGGTACAAACTATTCTGAGGCCGGAGAAGCTCCTATCTCATGAAAAATTGGAATTATCCATAAAGGCTGCAATGTGCATCTCATAACAACGCGGTGCTGCGGCGCATTACAGCCACCTCAGCCGTGATAAGAAACACATTACTGGAAGCCGGTGGAGATAGTTCAAAGCAATTATTCTTAGCTTTCAAAACTTTTATGGGGAATTTTGTTTATTGGAACGTTTGAAACAGCCAGAAGAATTACAGCCTATCTCCATGGCTCTTTTATGTTTCCCTTCCAGATTTACTTATCTGCCTCTCTGAGCAGGGTATCAACGAACTGCAGAACAATGTCCATATCTGATACACATACAGATGCTGAACGGATCAAACCGCCGCTGTGTGAAGGAACCAACCAACAGTCCAGCTGTAATTAATTCCTCCACAGCGGCACTCAACGTCTGTCCTTTGATAGTTATTGTGATACAGGCTGAGAATTTCAAACAGGTGAACCTGAGCACGGGGAGAACGGAGCGAGCGTGGACAGTGCATGTGTGTGTAACGTGTAGTCCTTTGGGACAGATGCTGTGTAGAAAAAAGAGAAAACACTACTTCACTCCTGCTCTCATAAATAACAGTGAACATGCACCAAGCCGGGAGGATTTACAGCATCTGTGCTTCTTTCTATTCTTCCAGTCAACAATACGACTGCTTGCTTCCTGTTTCTGTATCTCCTGAAAACCAGCCACAGCCGAGGTGAGGCAACACGGAATCCTCCAGGTGGCCCCTGGGGTCCCGCAGACAGAGCCTCCTCACCTCCACTCGGACCACACAATCAGAAACACACCGTTTCCAAAACACTCCCGTCCGCTCGTGCGTCATCCCCCCGCCCACGCAGTGAAATGACCCGGTCCAGTCGATGAGCTTCCCCTGTAGGCGCCGTGAATTAAAGCTCTTTTCTGTCACACACACACACACACACACACACACACACACGGTGCTAAACTTTGGCTCTGGGGTCTGATCCTAAAACCTGCCAAGCTCCAAACATCAGGAAAACTTCTCTTTGATGAATAAATCAATGAGGCCAACTGCCCACACTGGCTGGTCACTGTGATATACGGACGGTATTTGAATGCCTCATGTACTGTATATAAAGTATATCCCTCCTGCCGACTGCAGGCTTCCTCCGACCAGCGCACCGATCAATTGTTAGACTGTTTTTGGCTTCGAGAAAAACAGAAGCAGACTGGTTTCGGGTCGATGTTGTGGATGTGATGTTGCACGAACCGCTTTCATTTTATTGGATACCTGCAGGTTTCATCACAACACAAAGAGCGGTCAGTCCTCCCTTCAGGTTACACTGTGGGTGAAAGGTCGCCAGGTCGGACCGAGGCCACAGGAAGTCATGGGTTCACACTGTACACGTGTTTTAACACTGCACACAGCAGCAAAACTCAAGGCTGTAGAAGATACAACAAGCATTCCTGGTTTAATACTAAAATGCTTTGGTTACTTTATAAAAAAAATCAATAATTATTTACTTTTTCGTTTGACAACTTGCCCAGCAAGTTAAAGGTACCCAGTGGAGTCTGTCTGTATCTTTAAGGTCTAACTTCGATATTGGAGTTTTGTTTGCATCCATGTTTACCAGCTTCTTCCCTGCTGTTTCTTGGCTCATTAGCACCAACGTAACGTGGATGTATTATAGAAAAAGAGAAAAACTAAAGAGAAAATAGTGCATTTGTGGGGGACTATTTTCTATGGCGCATTAATATATATGCAGGCCAGCAATGACTCTCTTTGTGTGTGTGTGTGTGTGCCTGTGTGTGTGCCTGTGTGTGTGTGTGTTTTGCTATAGTTGTGAGGACCAACTCTTGACAAACAACCTTTCTTGTGAGGACGTTTTGCCTGGTACTCACAAGGATTATACTATGATGCCTTGGTTTTAGGCTTAAGGTAACAAATACAAAAACTTTATGGTTTGGGTAAAGGTTAGGGTGAGACATTCAGTTGTGATGGTTAGGGTTAGGGTAAGGGGCTAGGGATTGCATTGTGTCAATGGAAGGTCCTCACAAGAATAGCAAAACAAACCTGTGTGTGTGTGTGTGTGTGTGTGTGTGTGTGTGTGTGTGTGTTCACAGTAATGAGGGAACATGTCATCCAGTGCATCAGTGTGGCTCAATGACTGTTCAATAGCTTCTGTACAACAATGAGCAGAGGACACACACAACACTCGCTGGTTCAACTCATTCTTGGGTTGAGTCTTTTCATGGGATTTGACGACAATAGGACAAACACACAGTATCACCAGCCTCATTCTTATTCTTTGTATTAAAACGCACACATCTAACACAACAGTGTTTGTGGGGGCAGCTTTGGAAATCCTCCTGGACTGAACCAGCATGTCATAAAGGAAGGACACTTTCCAGACAAAGGAGCACGGCGGAGGGAGAAATCCTGTGTTTTCTAATTATGCACATCCATGCATCACAAGAGCCTCAAAGCACTGTTTTGTATTCACATTCGGCGTGATTTAGTATGCCGAGGAGTCCCCACTGTTTTACTGTCAAGGCTCTGAATGTCAGCGTTGTACTTGCTGATTATACTGATATGTGAGAGATGAGAGGCGGATCTGAGCGCGGGGGAATGCAGATAGGTGTGCGTCCTGAGAGATAGCCTTATATAAATTCATAACATTATGAACAGATCAATTGAATACACACACACACACACACACACACACACACACACACACACACACACACAACAGCCCAGTCAGATATGAGGAGCCATAAATGAAGATGGATCATCTTCATCTTGTCTTGGAGATGCAATCTGAGGGCTTGTGTGAATGTCTAAGCAGCGACGCCTGCACTTTAATCGACAGAGAGGGGGAGTATTTCCATTCATCACACGACCCGGCATCTTGACTCCAAACATCCTCTGTGATACTCCATCGCTGGCTGCTGTGTAAAAGCGGAGGGACGACATTCAGGAAAATCCTCCGTCTCACCGTGTCGCAGCATCGGGTATGGATTTGTAGCCGGTGACTGGTGTGAGTAATGATGAGCCCAGGAGGAGGGGTCCCTGCGTGACCTCTTGTTAGATCGGCCCGCTGACAGTAAATCCTGCACGCCGCCGGTGTGAGCCTACACCAGCAGAAACACAGGCTGCACGTGTGTGTGCCTGAGCCCAGATCGGCCTGAAGGTAAACTCCAGGTGTGACCCCACAGGGCGAGTCCACGGCTGCACCAGAGCTTCCACCGTGCACGCTGACATTTCCCTGATCCCCTCCTGCCTGAGCCCCCTCCCAGCTTTCAGAGCAGACTGTGCTATCATACCTCATCTTATTCCACCTTCCTCTGCTCAGGTCCAGCAAACTGTGACATTGGCCTACATTCAGACTGTTGAGTGCTCAGACCTGGATCTTCAGCCTGCCTCGGTGTCTGATGGGAATTATACTGTCAGGACAATGAACACAAGCATCTATTGTAAATATATATGTGTTTTGTAGAAATGAAGAATTAACAACCAGGTAGAAGGTTCAGAGGACGTTTGACTAAAGCCAAGTTTTACTGCATAAAAATATTCAATATTTAAAAACATTTGATTTTAATTTCTATAAAAAGACACATGTAAAAACTGTACTAACTCCTAATCTCACCTCAGTTCAATGCAGGTGAAAATTTCTGCATCTCATTGTGAACAGCAGAATAATATTAGGGTCATTCCAGAATTGGACATTTTACGTCCCACCCATCAAATTTTAAATAATCCACATACTAAATAATAAAACATGCAGTTTCTGAGTAAATTTACTTGTCCTGAGAGCAAATCTAAAAAAAACTAAAAGAAAAGAATGCTTGAAAATAGTTTTAAAAATACCAAATAAGTCTGGAGTACCCCCTAAAATGCCATTTTTCTCTTGTCCCTTTCCCCTAATGACCAAATTGAATTTCAAATAAAACAGTTAAAATGAAATTTAAATTTCATTTTTTTGGTATTATTTGTTTCATTGCTGTCTCTTGTAGCTGTGGGAACATTTGTTTTAATAAAAATAATATTTCAAATAATAATTATTATTCATGGAACATGTGTCCCCCAACATGGATGCAACCCTGTTACCATAACCTTTTTAGCATGGTAGAAGAAGAAGAAAGCAGTGAATCACATGATATGCTGGACTTGACATCATCAAACAGTTTTCCAAAAGAATGAGTAGAGCAAAGTTATGTCCTCTCTTCTGTTTTTCGTATTTTTATAACATAGTTAGCCTTGATTGAATGTCTCACTTTACCTCATGCAACCCTGTTATACCTATAATCAGAATAAGACAATTTTTAAAAAAAAAATTTTCTTTACTTATTTTCATAGGTAAGTTTGTCCTCTTCCTCAGCAGTAACAGCTAGCTAAGCAGCTAGCTTCTACTCCTGAGAGAAAGCTAACATTAGGATGGATTTGCAACCCTGTTACTGTGATATGAGTATTGTATTGTAAACACCAAATAAATTGTACCATTTATCTGTAAGCTGAGCTAATCAAGCTTTTGATAGTTTATTACCTATTATTGATGAATATGTAGCAGAAAATCAGAAAAGTGAAGGTTTATTTTTCAAGAATTTAGAAGCCAAAATGTCCTCCAATTCTGGAATGACCCATTACACAATATTCCAATGAAAATTATAGACGTTTATCATCTATTCACTTCCATTCTATCAGGCACTGATTCTAGTGAGATATGTCAAATGTCAAATCTTTTGTTTAAACACTGTGAGTGACACAATTTGATGTATGATTTTCTAAACACTCTGTCGGAGTGAAACAAGAGTTTATCTCCCTACAGTAACTTATGGTGCAACTAAATGTGTTTTCAGTGTTACATCCTGTTGCCACAGTTTGTTTCTACCTCGCACTTCCTGTCTGTGGATCACATTGAGACGTCGATGGCGAGCGGCTCGAACCCGATACAGACTCTGCACTAATCGTACAAACAGACTTCATATCGCTGTGTGACTCAATAATGACTCAATAATGTCAGTTACATAAAGTTACATAATCCTGCTTTAACAGAGTTGCAATAACTGCAGTTTTTTGCTTCAGGCTCTGGTGGAAACGACACATTTCGTTGTGGTTGAGCCACTTTTGAATGTAAATGTGAAAACAATTTGTTAAATGGATTATTACTGTGGTTTATTAATTTCAATATGAATGTTAATGACGGTGTAACAGGCAGCCGCACAGCGCATCAGAAATCAATTTAAGTGATTCAATGAGAAGTGTAAACGATAAATAATCCACTAATAAACTATTTTTAATGGAGACGAGAGCTGAAAGACCACATTTAGTTTGTATTATAGAATTTTTCTTGATGATTCAAAAGCAGATTGAGTTCATTTTGTCGGTGTCAGTGCAGGTGATGTAATGACAGTGAGAAATATTATCAAGTATCAAATAGATAAATAATAAACAATTCTGTTGCAGTGTTTATAAAGCTCAGTCTGAAAACTCTTATGTGGAACAATGCTGCCGTCTGCTGGCCAGGAGCAGGTACTGCACGAGCTCACAGCTTTGACTGAGGACGCTGCTGATTCCCCTTCACACGTCATCCTCACAAACAGAAGAGTAACAAAGATCCTCGAGCGCCCAGTGACGAGTGCGTTGTGTATCCACCCCCCCCACACACACACACACACCCCCGTGCGTGTGCCCGTGTGTGTGTGAATCTCAGCATCACCTCTGCTTATTTGTCACATAATAATTCGAACCACAAAAGACGAAATTGCACAGGAGCCGGTGAATGAAAGACA
This sequence comes from Centropyge bicolor, assembly GCA_037975185.1. Classification (NCBI taxonomy): domain Eukaryota; kingdom Metazoa; phylum Chordata; class Actinopteri; family Pomacanthidae; genus Centropyge; species Centropyge bicolor. The sequence goes on along the minus strand of JBBMOC010000880.1, from coordinate 7,652 downwards.
GGATTGGAAATTCAAAGCACATGATTCAGGAGAGGAGAAGGTTTATATTTAATGCGGTCGATGTCAGCAGCAGTTCTGTTAATATGCAGCGAATGGGCAACAACCAAGCGGCTCGTCAGACGCAGCCAGGCTGGCTTCAATGATGTGATGGGAAGTCTATTTAGCTCCTCATCTCTGTTATTGAAGCTGGACACAAAACAGCTGTTCATACAGCGGCAGCCATGTTCCTGCTTCCCGTCTCACCACGGGCTCCAAAGCAATTGAAGATGCATTTCAGCACCTCTGTCTGCTCTATATTCAATTTCCTCTGCTTCCTAATCAGCAAATCCAGAAGGAAACTGATGACTGGCCACCGATCTGTCTCTGCCTGGTTTCCACGCTGACTGTCGGCCCGAAGCGGCGGCGACAACAGACACAATTGACATTCAGAAAAGGGGACACACTTCTTCTCCAAACGTATTGAAAAGAATGGGTTGTTCCCCTAAATGGAACTATCGCTCCATTCTCCTCATTCCTTTAAGAGACATATTGAGGTGTTATCTGAGCTGAGGGAGGCGTTTTTATTTTCTGGCCAATATCCGTCTCTGGCCCGTTGGAATTGCCTATCAGGTGTCCGTTTTTCTCCTCAGACCATTTATCAAGCTGCTTCCCTGCCCCTCCCCCGACTCCTTCTCTTTTTGGTTTACGATCAGCTATCTTGAGAGAAAATAAATAAATAAGTCCAAACGTTGGCAACTATAAATCACAAAGTTGCAGCTGGGAGGGGGGGGACAGAAGGCCTCTCTCTGAGTTTTAGTTCAAGTTACAAAGTGTGAGGTTTAGTCACTGTGGTTTGACTGAGTGTGAATGAGTAGGTGATATGTGGGAGTTTGGTTAATATTTTTTTTTATGTCATGCGACTGAATCACAGGAACTCCCACATGACCAGAGTCTGCTCAACTTTACTTCATTTCTACTCGAAGTAATTTTGGATTTTTTTGGTGCTAATTTTACATCCGATTTTCTGTTTTACTCAGCGTTTAGTGGCCTGAGATGATTTTACATCTACCCACCATCATTTCAGCTCTCCTCTTTGCCCTTGGAAGAAAATGAAACAGTCTCTCTTTTCAGTTCTGTGCAGGACAAACAGCCTCCAGAGAGCTGAAATGTGCTTTTGTCCAGAGTCAGGAAACTGAATTCAGAAACAGACGACACCGCTCATATAAAACACTTCCATCATTTCTCTGTACAGCTCGTCCTGTTCAGAGCAGTGGAGAGAAGCCACCTGCAGGTCACCGGTCAGCCACCGGTCGGTCAGTGGTCAGTCACAGGACGGGCTGTGGTGAGTCCACTCAGCAGTCAATGCCAGCTGTTCTTATCATAAGGACACTCCGGTGATTCAGTGATGCTCTTACATAAAACTGTGGTGAAAGACAGATTATAAAAGAAGGGTCAACATCGAAGCAGCAGAGGTTGAGACTCAAGTCAAGCTCCAAAAACTAAACCCTACACTTCCCATAATGCAACACTGACATTGTCATTAAGTGCAAGTTATGCTTTGCTGGTTTAGCTTAGCTGCATCCACATGAAGTCCGTCGTCTGCATGGACCATCTGAGTACAGAACAAAAGTGTGAACACATTTCTGCTTGTTAGCAACAAACAGTGTCATAGTGAAATCCACGTGTTCACATGCTGAAGCCAACCAGCCCTTTACACTACGACTGTATCGACCGTGCATGGGAGAATACACGAGCGTCTGAACCATAGGCTGTATAAAATATGGACATAGTGTCCACGACGTCACCCATAGGTTTCTGAAGAGCAAAAATGAAGCAAATCGTAGTGCGTAGCCATCTTGGTAGCCTACCTCCGGTTACTCCAAATATGGACAAAGAGGTGGAGCGAGGGCGGAGCTGAGGCGGGTCGAATGAACGCTATTGGCTGAAAAAAGCCGCTGAAAAAAGCCGCTTTATTCGAAATAATCAAACTAGCTACGGCTAACCAGCTAGGTTAAATGCTAAATATCGTTGCTAGCCGGCTAACCCCACGACGATCTCTTTCCCAAACTCAGTGACTAGAGTTAGCCGGGGTGACGCCCTTTAGACCGTCAGTGGCTAGCTGTCAATCAAAGTGGCGCCACTTAGATTGACAGCTATGAATTGTGCATAATGATGTATGCTGTATATTTTAAACCAACGCCTTATAAAAAAAATTCACCCCCCCCCCAGAGTTGTCATGGAGTAGAAAAACAGCTTATGAGACTAGAGCCATGTTTTGAACCAGGCTGTAAATATGTTCTGTCATAAAATCGGACATTTTAACATGGGGCTCAAATGTAATTGACTCCCTTCTGCGGCCTGCTCTAGTGGCTATTCGAGGAACTGCAGCTTTTTTGTACTTCCGCATTGGCTTCATTTTTCAGCGCCGGAGGTTGCCGCTTGCTACAGACCCATCGTCCTGACCTCTGTGGTGATCAAGTCAACCATCACTGACCCACTCCTGGACCCCCTGCACTTCACCCACATCAGGTCTGGAGAGGATGCCGTCACCATGGCGATCCTCTCCATCCTCCAGCACCCGGACTCTCCAGGAACCTGCAAGGATCCTGTTTGTTCTGGCTTCAGCACCGTCACCCTGACTCTGCTGCGGGACGTTATCCCAGCTGCCTGTCGGACTGAGCAACCGCCTCTTCTGCCAATGTTATAGTAAAGAGAGTAACTCAAAATGAGACAGAGACAACATCTGGCAACATGGAGGTTGGCTTACACGCTTATGTTCACCTTAACAAAAACATTACTTTCAACACCCAGCAGGAGAAACCCCGAGGGAGTAACAGTGAGTATTTATTACTGATAATAACAGTAAAAAAGCTGCTGTGTCAGAGTCGTGCACTTATCTATGAATAATGCACAGCCTCCGGTCATTACAGCCCAGTATTCTCCGTGTCCGCGGTGAACAACGAGCTTCAGTATCTGCAGATAAATCTTTGCACCCATTTACATCTTGAACAAATTCAATAAATATCAAACAGCATCTGGAGTACTGTTCGTGGTCATGGTGCACAGTGATGTACGATATCTCATTTTTCTTTGTCATATAGCTTAATTATAAACAATAATCCTTCATTAGAACATTTAGCATTTTGCTCACCTCATCACAGCATCTTAAAAATATCAAAACATTTACACATATACTGTTATTATATATACTGATAAACAGTGTTTGATCATTTGCAAATAATTAACCTGTGAGTGTTTATCCAGTTGTACATGTGGGCAATGTTCATGCGTAATTGTGTGATGGATAAACAGATGTTTTCATCCGTTTTGGAAAGCGTGCAAAGATCCTCGTGTTGCAATTTAAACCGAACTTGATCCGCTGAAGTGGAAATAATCAGAAGTAGTTCGGCGAGAATGAATTATCACCTTCAATAAAGACGGGAACATAATTCACCTTTTGCTTCCCGACAGGCTGCGGATCGCTATCTGTAATTTGATACAGCAAAGCGCCTGTGAAGTGTTTAAAACAAGTCATCAACGACATGAAGTAAACAGTCAGCGGGACTCAGATCAGCTCGTGTGCACACGGGTGCATTTATTAGGTTTTTAAATGGTGTTTTCGAGAGCGGTTAGATTAGGCTAATCTTTATGATCTCCATGAAAGGTGGTTAATTATTCAGCGCCTTTGATCAAATGCTTGATGTCTCTCAGGGCGGCAGAAAGTGAGCTTTAAAGGGCCACTTCATCAAAAATATATCATCTTTTTTGAAGTGTTTTATGTGATTTTCTCATTTGAGGGTGTCTTTAATCTCTTTGAGAGGATCTGTTGGGCTGCGTTAGAAGTACAAGTCAGAGGTCAATGGGGGAAAAAAAAAAACACATCTGACTTTGACTAAAAATAAATGAACAGAGATTGTGCATTGTGCAGATATTTATCTCTCAATATCCAGTTAGTTTATGTGAAAACAACACATCTTTGCATTATGTAGCAGGTGTGAACCGTGGTCTTCGGTCCTGAACGTGCTGGTTGACGGGTCTCTAGAAAGCATCGCCCCAACTCAGACAGAGTTTGGTGAATGTTAGGAATTTATTCAGTAATTTCCCTCTGCACATTTCAACTTTTCAACTTTGGAAAACTTCAGAAATTCTCTCTGCGATAGCTCCATAGGAAAAACGTAAAAGCTGAGTAACATTCAAAGCAGCCATCCCAAATGGAACAGATGTTATCCTTGACACAGCCGTGTTAGTTTTAGAAAAAAGACAAAACGCCTATTTTATATCAAGAAAAGCACTTTGTGTCAGGAAGGTCTGTTCTGAAACCGGGCAAAGTGCTGCAGATGGCATCAGATGTTCCTTTTGTTCTGGGAGATAATCGAGGCTGCGCACATTCTTACGCCTGAACATTATTTGTGCGACCAAAATTGGAATTTTCGAGGCAGCGGCCCCGTTACATAAGGCCCAGCTCTTCGCATATACTGACACAACAAATGCATTCAGGTACGTTTGCTTATATTGACGCGCTGTCACATAAATCATGGCAATAGTCCTTTAAACAGTATTGATTTCTTATTCAAATCCTTGTTGTTGCTGCTGCCCTGAAGACACGTTTACAGCATCTTCTCATCATCCTTCTTGTGCAACAGAAGCAAAGTCTTATTGCAAAAAATCACTTAATAACTGCATCATACTGCAGATCAACATGCTTTCTGTTTCATTTTGCACACACACACACACACACACACGCGTCTTCATCCTGGAGTGTTTATTTCTTCAGGGACTCCTCCTGAGCCACGTCCAATCTGTGTAAGAAGATGAATTGGGTTATAGATTATTAATCTAAAGATGGATAGGGATGATGAGCTGGTGGAGTCTCCGGGTTTTGGCTCTGCCACTGAGAATGCTGGGAAATTGATCTGCAGGTCGATGCTTGGTTCACCCCGGTCTGTCACGGAGGGGACGTCCCGCTGTGCCTCCTGGGAGTGTTTATTCATGTCCTGGTGAGCGAGAGCCTCCCACCATGTAACGTCTCTGTCGTCCGCCCACCAGTTGCCTGTTTAAAGCCGGAGGAGCTTTAAACTTCTAATTGTCACCAAATGAAATATGAGGCATCGTGCGCTAATCTTTTTTTCCATCTTGTTAGTCAGCATCCCACAGTAAGCAACTTTATTGCCTCGGCGGCTCGCTCGCTCTGCGGTGCACGCCGTGTCACAGAGCCACTCCAAATGGCTTTTTCATGAGCAATCCTCGCCTCCATTCCAGGCACTTCTCTCATTGTGGCAGCTTTATTGTCTGCAGCCAGGGAAGCAAGAGAGCGCTTTCATTTGCACACAACCCCGGGTTGTTTGAAGGAAGAGTGGACTACAATGAGCTGGGACCGCGCACGTGGGCGGATGCATATGTTTGTTTGCGGCAAGGGCGTCAGTTTCAGTTGAGAAAATAGTTTGTGCTGTAGGTGGAAGAACACGTCGTCCTCGTCTCGAGCAGCACGCACGCGGGTATCAATCTATTTTTAATAAGAACATGCAAATGGTGTCACAGTTGTGAACATGTGCTGCGTTCGTACATCATGACCTTTGAACTGTGAGGTTCGATCTGACGTGTTTGTTGAAAAATGAATCATTTACACGACACAGTTCCTTCAAATTCAAATTTATCAATGTTTTGTGTTTCAGAATTTGAAATGTTCTCTCTAGTCATTCTCTAACTTGGAAGCTAATTAATGTTCCAAATGCAGAACAAAAGTGGTGGAAAGTAACTGAGTACAAGGGTCATTCCAGAATTGGAGGACATTTTACGTCCCACCCATCAAATTAATAAAACATGCAGTTTCTGAGTAAATGTACTTGTCCTGAGAGCAAATCTGAAAAAAAACTAAAAGAAAAGAATGCTTGAAAATAGTTTTAAAAATACCAAATAAGTCTGGAGTACCCCCTAAAATGCCATTTTTCTCTTGTCCCTTCCCCCTAATGACCAAATTGAATCTCAAATAAAACAGTTAAAATGAAATTTAAATTTCATTTTTTTGGTATTATTTGTTTCATTGCTGTCTCTTGTAGCTGTGGGAACATTTGTTTTAATAAAAATAATATTTCAAATAATAATTATTATTCATGGAACATGTGTCCCCCAACATGGACGCAACCCTGTTACCATAACCTTTTTAGCATGGTAGAAGAAGAAGAAAGCAGTGAATCACATGATATGCTGGACTTGACATCATCAAACAGTTTTCCAAAAGAATGAGTAGAGCAAAGTTATGTCCTCTCTTCTATTTTTCATATTTTTTATAACATAGTTCGCCTTGATTGAATGTCTCACTCTACCTCATGCAACCCTGTTATGCCTATAATCGGACAGTTTTTTAAAAAAAATTTCTTTACTTATTTTCATAGGTAAGTTTGTCCTCTTCCTCAGCAGTAACAGCTAGCTAAGCAGCTAGCTTCTACTCCTGAGAGAAAGCTAACATTAGGATGGATTTGCAACCCTGTTACTGTGATATGAGTGACGTTGCACCAAGTATTGTAAACACCAAATAAATCATGTGAGAAAAATTGTACCATTTATCTGTAAGCTGAGCTAATCAAGCTTTTGATAGTTTATTACCTGTTATTGATGAATATGTAGCAGAAGTGAAGGTTTATTTTTCAAGAATTTGGAAGCCAAAATGTCCTCCAATTCTGGAATGATCCACAAGTATTTTTTGTGTGTTTTGTTCCATTTAATACTGCTTATACTTTTAACTTTCCAAGCTTAGCAACTTAAACTACTTGGTTAAAGTTAAGGGAAGCTCATCGTGGGTAACATAAACTTCTCATGGGTAAACTGCAGTGAGCTGTTGGTGGGAGATGTGCTGTGAGTGATGGGAACTCTCAGGAAGCTGAAGAAAGACGACTGTAAACAGACAGAGAGAGAAAACTGGAAAAGCACTGAAATCGCTGCAGCAGGTTAGAAGCTTGATTTCAGTTCTTTAATACCTTCATAAATATGTAAATTACAACACAAGACGTCCATACTTTTGTCTCATATCAATGAAACTCAGTCAAGTCAAGGCTTCAGAAACACCATGAAGGCATCACTGAGTTTGACTCACTCAGGCGGCGGCTTGTTTTTCTTCTCACATTCCCTCCCTGACAGATGGAGACTTTTCTCCTGTATCTGCTCGGCTCCACGTGATCACACATGTTGCGTGTTAGCAGCGGCTCGAGAAGGCGTCCTGTGATCACCTGTGGCACTCGCACCTGTAGCCCCCTGATCACATGTCCCCCATCGCCGCGGCGCCTCATGCATCTTTCAGGAGGATTCCAGTAGAAGGGGCTTCCTCCCGTCTTTCAGCCACTTCCTCTGAAGGTCGCTACATTATTAATGGAGGTACAGTTGCACGGAGGGAAGCTCCTGCAGGGATTAAAAAGTGGCTGCATGCGGAGCATTCAGAGCAGGTTGATCAAAGGGAAGCTGAGGCTAAATTCTGTCCTTGATTGATTTGGTCTGTTCCAATGACTTAGACTCATTTTGTTTGTTCCTCGAGACTCGGTGGGACTGTTACACTGAGGCCGCTTGATTTGAACTGAAGATCAGACAGAATTCATTTACTCTCTGCTTTCATGAATTATTGGGAAATAACCGTATCGTGTTAGCATGTAATGTTCAGTGTGCAGAAGAACTGAGACAGCAGC